>VZTJ01005843.1:939562-964370 GCA_013397795.1 Orthonyx spaldingii
GGCTCCATCTGACTCGGGTCGGGTCCTGCTTTATCACCTTGGGCCAGGCCAGCCCACCTCCCCCTCCCCGGGCCAGGCCCTGCCGGGCCAGGCCAACTTCGCAGAGCGAGGCTAATGAGACTCTTCACTGACTGCTTCTACAGCCTGGCTCAGACTTTTTAAACAACCCGGCAAAAGATCATGAGACTGTTGCAGAGGCCCAAGAAAGAAATTAACCTTTTCATTACCCAGATGAAACTTGCAGACACCCATTCTCCCCTGGACAGACAGAGAAAGAGTGAAGACATCTACAGAAACACAGCGTAGAGACTCAAAGTCAGTAAAAAAGTAGAGCCGATGCCTGAAGAAAAGAGGAGCATGAGGAGTGCTTTTAATGTGAAAGCTGAAAATTCTTCTGTGAAACCATAGTTGAGACTAAACTAAAATATTCCCTGTAATATATGAAAACATAGTCCAAGGGGGGATATGACGTTCTAACTGCAGCCAGTGCAGCCAGTGAACCAAGGCACCTGTGTAAAAATAAGTAAATACTGAAGTAATTGCAGCCTCACGAGAAGTTTGAACAGAAATAGAGAAAAAGATGTAATTCAGATCCCTTGCCCCGGGGAATGGTCAAAAAAGACTTACATTGCTAGTTATGAAAGAAGGGGATTTCTTTGCTGCTGTAGTAAATCCACTTATCCTTAAAAGAATACCCCATGAACCGTCATAACCCACCATAGTAGCTGTGAGAAAGCTACTGGTGTGGGAGGGACTTTCCACAACAAGCAGAGATCTTTTTCTCCTGGGCAGCTGCTAGTTGTGAAGCTGAAAACCATAAGAATTGTATTTCTTGTGAAGAAGTCAACATAGTAAAGCAGGAGAAAACTCCTCTCCCTAAATGAACTGCAGAAAAACTAATTTAGAAGTGGTAAACTGACTGAAAGTCGAAGTGTTGTTTTTTGTATTGTCATTAAAAAAAAATAGAGAGGTGGGAGGAGCAAAAGTGTTCTGAAAGTTTTGATCTGGTTCTTAATTTCTTTTTTCCCTTCCTTTTAGGTCTGTTAATAAACTTTCTTTATATTCTTTAAAGTTTGAGCCTGCTTTACCTACTCCTAATCCTTATGTCACAGCAAAATTGAATAAAATTTAGTAAGTGTACTAGCGTTTAACCAGAAACTCAAGTAAATGAACTCAAACCACTACACACATCCACAGCTCAGCAGTGTGACTGACTCATGCAAGATTGGCCTCTATTACTCTGCTTGGGAATCTGGTAGAGCTCTTCTAATTTACAGCAGCTTCCCCTCCTGATTTATTTACCGACTCAGCCTTTAGAAAAGATTGATTTTTTTGCTACACAACTAGGCAGTTTCCTTTTTTTTTAAACAATACAGGCCTGTATAATCATAGTTTGACTTGTTTTTTTCTAAGAGTGAACATTTCCCAAGTGCTCATGTTGTCATTGATAGGGATTCAATTAAATTTGAGGAATGAAAAGGTACCAAGTGCTCATGCTGCTGAAAAGGTTGTGGTGGTTGTCATGCCTGAGTGCTGCAGATGCACCTGAAATGTAGTTTACTTCCACAACTACCCACCAATTGGCCAGCAACTACTGCAAAGCATTCCCATGTCTCTCTGCAGTGATGAGAAATAAACTGCTTCAATTCCCAGTCATTTACTGCTGTGATTCCCCATAGTGACAGCACAGAACAGATACAGCAGTACAGAGAGGGACCCCCTGGGGCAGGCAGCTGGAGGAGTTTGCCTCAGGAGGGGTGGTCACTTGTGCCAAGGAGTGCTCACACTGTGACCCAAGGGCTGCTGCAGCACTAGCAGGCTCGCCCTGCCTACCCAGGGACAAGGTGTTCCGACGTGGAAAGGAGCTCACCAGCCCATGCCCAGAGCAAGGTTGGCCCGTGGCCAGTTAGCCATGTGGCTGGGAGCTGCACCGGCATGTTTTGCCCATTCCTCTGGTGGGAACTTTGCCTGTGAAGGACACAGATGCAGTCCCTACAGTTTTGGTGCTTCAATGGGCTCTGAAACTTAAGTTTTCCTCAGAGCTCCTGTTTGGAAGTGCAGGACACTTTTAGATTGTTCTGATAATGAAAAACAAAACCCTGAAAGTCCCATTACATGCTTGCCACAGCAGGAACCAGGTTTGATGGAGCTATTGTTGCCTGTGCGACAAATTCTGCTCCAGTTTCCAGCTCTGAAACCCAGGTCATGTAGTCTGGACATGATTTCGCAGGCATAGTATGTTCAAAACAGAATATTTTTTTTTTTTTTTTTAGCTGGATCAGTTCAGCTGGATCTGACTCACTAGGCAGGCATGCAAGTACTTGTGTTGGCACTGTGGAGGTGGCAGCATAGAGAGAAGGAACAAATTGCCAGAGGGCATGGGACCACAGAAAATGTACATCAGCCCATGTTCTCATGCCTTGCCATTGTTCACTTTTCTGGGAGAAACATTTTTCCTGTTTATTCCTGCCTCCACACTGCTCTCTAGAAGGCAAGTGACACACTTTTTGAGACTGCAGTCTACACTTTCCTGGTCAGCAGAAGGATTTAAGCCTCAGCAGGGGCCAGCTGACACAGTAGCTAAGATTAGATCTCAAATAACTATTTTAAAACCTTGTGTAATCAGCAAAAAGGGCAAAGAGCTAAAGCATGAGCATAGAGCAGCATTGAGTTTGAAAGCCCCCCGTTCTTTCTTATGACAGCCAGTAGCTTCATCATGTCTGCAACAATAAAACAAAGCATCTGCAGGACTGAGTGTTATTTTGAATGGGATTAAAAAGAAATGAAATTATGGACACTCACTTAAAATCAGGGCTAAATGTTTTGGATGAGAGAACCCAACAGTTCTCAACTTACATATCTGTTTAGGAGGTCAGCTGTTGGTCCCTGTACGGTCCTTTGCAGCATCAGATGCAACCACTGCCTGCCTTGGCATTGAGACAACTCAGCCTTTAACTAAGCTAAAGTAGATCCTGAGCTTTCCCAGGGGAAAAGGAGATAAATGGTTTACCTGCATATATCACCTGCATAGAAAAGTATTTGGGCTAAATGAATAATTTATTGGTGTATAATGTGGCCTTTTACGCCACTTTGCTGTTAAGCTATTCTTTCTGCAACCTATCTGTAAAAACAGTAGACATGTGTAGTTTTTTATCATATGCACATTGCCACATTTTGGTCAGCTTCAGGATCTTGAGTGAAAAACTCCAAAGGTGAAAGAGTTTTCTTAAACAAGTTTTCTTAAACACCAACTTGAGGTATGAAGTCCGACTTTCAAACGAGGCACAATTCACACTCGGCACAGGCAGGAAGCAGCCAGATCCCTTTGCAAGTGCCTTGCCATGGGCACTAACCCTGGGGCACAACAATTTTTGCTGGGCTCCCTGCCAAGGAGCCCAGCCACTGCTGCCAAGGAGAGAGAGGGAGTAAAGCAGGAATTTGAACATGGAGCTTTCCTCCCCCTGTGACCATGTCCACCCAGCATCTCGCAAGCTGTGAGGGGCTGCACCCCAGAATGCTTTGCTTTTTTTAAATATCTTCCTAGGGTAGCTATGAATTAGCAAATCCTCTCTCTTTGTCTCCTTGTGCAGATCACCGTTTTGCATTCCCTGGGTGCCCTGAACTTGCTGCAGAAGGCAGTTCAACTACACCAGTGGCCACATGTGGAGAGATTGTCTCTCCTTCTGCCAGAGCTATCGGGTTTTGCAAGTGCTATAATAAGAATAAATAAAACCCCTCAAATAAATAGGAAAAGATAAGGAGGCAGATAACTGTAATTTTCATGACTGATAGTATTACTCAATTTAGACATTAACATTCTAGCTAAAGCTTTAAACCTTGGATTTACTGAGCATGCCTGTTACTAATTTTGCCTACTCGGATTGCATTGGTAGCAGGTAGGTGTATAATTTTAAAATGACTGAATTATATTGCAAGTTAAGCATTGCAGAGACAATGATTATATTTTTTTCCCAGGCAGCTGATGAAAGACCTAACAGGATTTTTATTACTACCCTTCTGAAGGTTTGGGAGGAGTGTTTACTGGATGGATCCATAGCCTGTGCAGCTCCCCATATTCATCTATTAAAATGATACCCCTAATCCTTGTTCCGTAACTAAGAAATTACTCATAGCGGGTCCCCATCTCTGATTCATTACACTGCAAAATCTTAAATCCTTTCTTTTTAGAGTTTCAACCAGAGAAGATTATTTCTCACCCCTCTTTATGTGGTTTCTGCTCTCTGCCAGGTCATAGCAAACACCTTTCTGGAGGGAACAGGCACCGTGGGGAAATCCCCAGAGACCCTCACAGCATTACATACACAGCAGCTCCAGGAATAGCCTGGCACAAAAAAGGACCAAGAAGTTTCCAGCTCCCTTTCCTTCTCCCTCTCTTCAGCTTCATAAAAAGTGGGGTATCCCTGTGTTGAGCCTGGGAAGGACTTTCAGTGAGTTCCATGGGGAAAAAGAAGAAACGGTTCAGGTTACACTGTTAGGAATTGATCCATCCAGATATGGCTTCAAATGGCAGAAGTGGCTTCCCTTTCATGAAATCAGTGGTTGCGACATTGCTTCCCATAATAATATGAATAAATATTATTAATCTTATTAAAATAAAAACAAAAAAAATACAGGTAGAGATACTACTTTATTTTGGGGAAAGATTTTGAATGTGTGGCCTGTTTTCACCATGCATACACATATGTGAGAAGGAGAGAAAGCAGCATCAAAATAGCACCAGTGCAACCAGTTATGAAGCAACTCTGTCAGCGTTACTGAGAGCAGCTTCGTTCATGATATTCTTCACCCTGTCTGCACACATATGGAGAAATAAATTACTTCACTTCCATGACAAGTCCATTGAACTCCTGCCAGACTTTACGATTCTGCATTGACCCACCAAAACTCAAAATAGATTTTCTTGGAGGTAAAACCCCCCAATGAATATAGAGGCTGTTATTTATTCTGTCCTATCTTTGTTTTAATGTCAGTGAAAATGCAAATACACTGGAGTATAAAATTGCACTTTCCAAATGCAAACTGATAGTTCAAAAACCTCGGGTAAGATATAATTTCTGCTGAAGTCAATAAAAAATTCTGAGGGACTTTATTGAGACAGGATTCAATACCTTAAAACGCTTTAGCATTAAACTGAGTGCTGCTCTAAATACGAAAGGTGATTTATTGGAAAGCAATACCAGGACATGTCATACCTCGTCATTAAGATTACCTGGGGCGCATTATCACTTTTTCTCCTAACTGAATTTCAAAGACCAGTATTAGATGGCTGCTCATATTAAGGAGTACTGTTAAAGGCAATCATGCTTCATATTTTGTGCTGCTATTTAAAGAAAACTCTTTATATTGATTACGTAAGAAGACCAATGGACAAAAACAGAATGGAGGAAGACATGTATTCTAAACTGTCAGATGCACTCCCCACCCTGTGCTTTCTTAAACACAGGGAGAATTATTTTTTTCTCTTCTACTATAAACTGTTCCCTGATATGACAGTTTAATTTTTCAACAAGCTAAAGCTGGACTTTCATTGAAGAACAAAACATTAAAAAAACCCAACCCAACAAACCCAACAAACTGAAGATGGTTTATTGATGATGTGTGTGCATAATGATATTGTGACTTATTAAAACAGCTGTCACTAAAGCAGAAACAATAACAGATGTTAATGTGAAGGGCTGAAACAATGACAGTACATTTGCCCGCATGCTTCCTGAGCTGGTATAGTGTGGGAAAGCAGTTGCTTGGAAAGTTGTCATTATTTCCTCTTGTGTTTTTCAGGACAGACTTATAAATACAGCCAGATGTTACTGTCAAGAGGAGCTGTTGGTTTGTGGCAGCATAACCCTTGTTTTTCAATGAGCATGGAAATACAGAGGCAATTGTCTCCTGACTGCTTTGAAAGTGACAGCTTTCAGCAGAAATATTCAGACTTAATCTAAAATGCAGCTAAACATTAAGAGCTAATCTTTTATTTCTAGTTGCTTTTGCTTTGCCAAGACTTTCTCAATTCACCAGTGACCCAATTTTTAAAAATAAAAATATTGTGACACTACCATGATCCCAAGCTTTGGCAGTGTGAGGTTCATGTTTGGACTTGATGATCCTAGAGGTCTCTTCCAACCTAAATGATTCCATGATTCTGTGACATGCTTGCTTCATCCCCTAAGGATGTTTTCAAACCACAGATGTGAAGAAGGAAAATTGCCCAAGTAACATGAATCTGAGATTAAGTCATATGGAAAACTGATCCTCTGAAATAGGCAGGGACCTTTCTACAGCATTTAGTGGGCTTTTTCAACCCTTCCTTTCAGATGTGGATGAGCGGCAGCGGGAGCACTTTAATGTGATTCATAGGCAGTGGCACGGCTGAGCCTGCTCTCCCTGAACTGCTTCGATGAATCCCTGCTGGACCACTTCATCATCCACTCCCTACCCCCATCAACTCTGTCCCCACTGGCAGTGGCCAAAACTAGACTAACTCTTTGTCTCAAATCTTTGATTACATTTACAACCCCTAATAACTAATTTAGGTCGTCACTGCTGCTGGCAGCACTATTTTAGTTTGTATTCCTTTCTTCTGTTCTTTTGTGTTTTGTTTTTCTGAAGTATATGGGTTTGTCTTAATGTGACATCTCTGAGCAAACATATGCATCTGAGGAAGGCAAAAGGAATTTATTGCATTTTGGCTAATACAGAGGAAAGGGGAAATTGCCTACATAATGAAACAGGAGATGCAGTTTTAACTGTCATTTCTCTCTTGTCTCCATAGTACTGAATACACAACTATAAAATATATGATCTACCTCCTCCTTCAAACATATCAACGTACAATTAAAACCCACAAAGCCTGACAACCTGTTGTCAAGTTGTTTAAGCAGCTGTTTCAGAATCTGACAGACAAACTTATAAACAAAACGTAGAGCACCAGATCGTGGGATGAGGCAGCATCATCACGTGGCTTCCTCAGTTATCTCAAAATTTGGAAAACAAAAAAGCAGAGGAATACTTTTTCTCCTTGAATAAATAACAGTTTAATTACATTATAGAAATAAAATATGATATGGTAGGAATACACTGGAAATCTTACAGAAATACCATTCTGCTACTGGTAGGTAAATGGTCAAAGCTACTTTTCATGACAATCTGAACAGTACTTGTGTACAAACTATTATACAGGTTGCTAATGAAAAATATTGCAACAGTTGCAAGAATGTTACCAGCTCAAACAAACATCTAATGATACAGTATTTTTCTAAGAGGAAGTAATAATGTTAGATTTACAGACAATAAAGAGTTATGTTCTCCACTTCGAAACACTGGAAATAAAATGCTCAGGTAATCCAATTTCTTTACCTCATATTATCACAAGGAAAGATTTTCCCTTCACTGTGAAACAGCATCCCAAGAGACCCTGTAAACAGTTTATTCAAAGGTAGTATTTGAGATGTCACAGCAACTTCAACAATTTTCCTAGTCCACAATTACAGACTTTTTAGGCCACTGCTTGTACAGATGACTTTTTTTTTTCACTTATTTACAAACATTCAGCCCAATAACAACAGGTAGAATGCGCTGTCTATCTCACAATAGACACTAAAATTTTCATCAAACGGCCAGTGCAAGATGTGGATAGCGATTGCACAGCACTGAGGAGATTATATTATACAAATATACAATTAGACTGTCGAGAATCAAGCTCTGCACACACGTGACATAGATGGTCCTCTCGGTAGATACATGACACTTGGAGTTGGTACATACGCGTAACTGCAACTAACGGTGCTGGGTGGATCATGATGACGATGGTGGTGGTGTGGGTGGCCATAGAACACGGTATCATTTGGCTCTGCTATCACTAAGTGAAGGTAGCCAACTGCAAATTAGGAATACCTAAAGCTGAAGTATAAGTACAGCTTATCTTGGAATGGCAGCAGATTTTTCTAATGAAAGAATAGTTCTACTTAGTGTGCAACATGTAAGGAAATTGTTGCCAACTCTTTAATAAATGGTTCTAAGTGAAACGAAGCAGTTCCCAGAGCTTTAGAAAAACTCATTATGCAAATGAAGATACTGATGATAGACGATAACATTTCACAGGATGCTATTTCTTATTATATCAGTAAGCACCAAGTTAAGTGCCAAGACAGCCCCATTGTCCCATGATTTATCGTAAAATTTAGAACTTGAATGCACAACAAAATTCCACGAAGTTTGCATTTAATTCACAAGAAGACAGTTTCAAAAATGGCTCTTAAAATATCCTTACATTTCAAATGGGCTTTCCCCCACTCCTTCAAGAGGACTGCTTTAGGATGGACTAGACCTAGACAAAAGAAAGGTCTTTCAGGAGGACTTGTACATTGTCTGGGAATCCTCCCCAATCCACTGGTTTTGGCTGACTGCAGTGGGCCCGAGAGCGTGATGTCCTGTCCTGTCACACTGGTAAGCTGCAGGGATGGTGGGTGGAGGAGAAAAGTACCCCTGCCTCTTCCAGCACCTCACCCGATCCGATCTCATTTTCAAAACACATCATCCCTCCCCAAGCCTAAACTTGGAGCCACTTGCACCCTCAGAGCCACTGGCTGAAAGGGGCTGGGTGTTCATTCAACTGGCTGCTCTGGCCTGCACTGAAGGAGCCAGAGACCCTGGGCTGCTGCCCCCTCTCTCTCCCTACCTAAGCACAAGGATGGGTGGCAGGGCAGTATGGATTTGGCGCCACTCACCCTGTGCCATGGAGAAAGTCACCCCTGTTGCAGCAAGCGTCAGGCAGCTAAAGGACTAAGCTGCATTTGCAGCTATTTTGGCAGAAATCAGTCAGAAGGGTGAGGAAACGGTCTGAAAAAGCAAGGTAGCAGAGATGAGGATCCCAGACCTTATGACTCAGAACAGAATCACAGAACATCTGTGCCTCAAAGACTATCTGGTATTATGTTCCTTGTGACAGTCCCAGGCTGCAGAAACTATCCCACCATGGAACAGTCACTATTTTCCTTCAGTAACTTCTTCCTGGTAGTGTCAAACCTTGTCAGTAGTTTCAGTGAGACCCGCCTCATTGCAAGCTATCAGATTTGAATACTCACAGCCTTAAAACAACCTGGCTTTCTCAGTCTTCAGGAACACCATCAACAGCCACAGCATTCATCACTGCGGGCTCATTCCATGCTTTCTGCCTCTTGTTTCCCTTTATTCTCAAGTGCAACTGAAAGGTTGCTTCCTCTAGCACATGGATACACATCTCAGCATGGATTGAGATGTTCTTCATAGGGTACTTTCATCAGTAATCAATTGGAAGAACTCAATTTTAGAAACAGAATTCGTGTGCAAAGCGTGCAACAAGAAATACAGTTACATTTGGTCATAGTGTCCTATCTTAGCTATGCTACCATGACTCACACTGATTAGTACACTTACACACACGCACACACACACATGGAGATATTTATTTATATACACGCTCACACAATAAGAAAAGGTCTAAGTCTGACAATATTTCCTCCTCTTTTAGTGAAGACGGGAGTTTGGCATCTCAGGCTCTGAATCTGCTTGGACCCAGGATACGGGAATGTGACACACTTCAAGTATACATCGACTGCACAGTGATAACATTGCACATTGAGTCTGACACATGCTGTCTTCAGTGGTCCAACACCAGCACATGGCTTAAAACCAGATGCCCATTAAAGGAGCCAATATCCAGGACCTTTGTTTTTCAGTGTTCGTATTCACGCAATGCCCAAGAGCAGGGCGGAAGTCTGTGCAACCATGAACATCCTTCTGTATAAGCGCAGTGGTATTTAAAAGTCTGAACCAGCACATTCCTTTCTCACATTCCTCCTCTATTCCTCTGTTGCTGTTAGTCTCATACGCATGTGAAAGTAAAAGGTAGTGGGAAAATAATCTTAGTAGAAGAACACAAAGCCTCTCCTCTAAGTCCACAGAAGACCACTAAAAGTGTAAAATTTCCAAAATATCTCATAGGAATTCTTCAAATACAGTAAGTGTTTTCAATGGGGTTTACATATCACGTTTCACGTTATTTCCACGGAATTCTACCTTATCACTTTGTTTAATCAGACAAATATCAATAACACATAATAAAACAGCACACAATTCACAGGACACGACACGTTTTACAAAACCTCTAAACTCAGCACTGCTGCTTTTGGGAAAAATCAGAAACTCCTATTACTTACAAACATGAAATACATTTCACATTGAAATGAACAGCATGATTACAAGGCTTTTTTTCTTATTTGATGGTATTGGTTTAGGATGCATTATTTTTCAATTAGGTTTCACAAATCTTCTTCACAACCCCAAAGGAACGATTGCTAATCTGATATTTTCTCTGTGCTCTTTCAGGAAACGTTATTATTCAGTAAACACCTTTTGAGAAAAACTTGTGAAAATTTAGCTAGAATCCCTAATTGTAAAACCTGAAGAACTGGCTGATGGTAATGTTCTTAACACAATCATCGCTCAGCTTACAATGACAAACCAAAAAATATTACAGGAGGGTACAAACACGTTAAGCCATGGGTTTGGTTTTCTCTGTTGTTGATTTTTTTAATTTTTACTTTTTTTAAACTTAAACTCCTTTTCTCATAACGCTGAGAAGTCTCTGACTTACAACGCTTCAGCAGTTGTGTCCGTGGAGACAGACATGGTAACTTTGGCAATCTTAACTGTGCTCTTGATGCAGCTCTCAGCAGCCCTGTGCACGTTCCCCGCATTGTTGGCGTGTTTGTGCTGGCAGTCAGACTCCATGCTGTTATCCAGGGGCTGCGCAGTCCCTTCGCAGGTGGGGAACATGCTGCGGAAGGCGTGTCGCAAGTCCTTGCTCCTCAGAGCGTAGATGATGGGATTCACTGTTGAATTCAGCAAACAGAGCATGCTACAGAAGGCAAAGATAGTCTTGATGAGCTTGTTCATTTTCCCAAAGACATCGTACACCATGATGGCAAGGAGAGGGCCCCAGCATATGATTAAAACGACTAGGATAAGGACCAAGGTTTTGGCTAACCTGATGTCCATACGAGTTTGATCAGGCCTAGTGATCTGTACCTTACCGTCCTCCGTCGACTGAATGATGATGCTTTTCTGTGTGCCTCGCTGCAGCATGCGAACAGCGTGGCTGTGAGCCTTCCACAGAATGTACATGTAGGCATAGACAATGAACAACAAGAGGACGCTGGTGACCCCGATCCAGAACATCAGGTATGTCTCATCGATGAGAGGGAATATGTCTGAACAAACAGAATTGAGCTTTTTGCAGTTCCAGCCAAGCAGAGGAAGAACGGCTATTACAATAGCGATGGTCCACATCACACAAAATGCTACGACAGCCTTTGGTCGGGTAACAATCCTTTTATAAGCTAGTGGCCTGTGTATAGAGATGTACCGGTCTATTGCCGTGAGGAAAAGGCTACCTACAGAGGCAGTGAAGGAGGCTGTAACTCCACCCAGTTTGAACAAGAAGACGTTGGGGCTATCCTTCCGGTGGAAAACATGGAAATCCACAAAACTGTAGACAAAAATCACGCTGCCCAGGAGGTCGGCCACAGCCAGGCTGCCGATGAAATGGTACGAGGGTCTACACCGGAGGCTTCGGGAGTGGAGGATGACACACAGGACAAGGAGGTTCTCTAGGACTGTGAAGGTGCCCAGGGTGAGTGACAGCACGGCAATGGCCAGTTGCTGGCTGGGGTTCAGGATCATAAAACACTCCATATCCATAAAGTTCTCCCCGCACTGTATATTCTCCTCATTATCCTTAAAAGTGGACAGGGACTTGTTGTAAAACTCTGTAATATTGACCTGCTCTGAGGGAATAATGCCCAACAGGGGATCCTCTCCTCCAGTCATTTTTTCTTGGAAAGGATCACCCCTGAAGGAAGACAGAGGGAACTTCTGGGGGTAGTACCCCAGCTTAGATGCCATGTCGCCTTTCATGTCTTCGTACTGGATATCGTTGGAGCCCACGTAAAGGAGATCTGTTGTGATTGTTCGGAAAGTTGTATCTGCGAGGCCATCTAGAATTGACTTCATAACCCCAGTCTTGTTGGTTTCAGAGAGACTTGGGGGATGGAAAAATGCATCGGAGGAAATCCTATATGGGGAAAAGATCAGACTTCATTAACATAAACAGGGAGACAAACTCTACAAACAACTTAGCTGAACTGTGTCAAACAAAATCAACCCTTCCTGCAACTGGTATCCAGTGTAGGTCTAGACTTTGCCACTGTGGGAAATCAGGGTGGTTGAGCACTTAGAAAGAAATCACCTAGATTTCACTAAAATTGAGTTACATTAAGAAGTGACGTGAAAAACAGAGGCACAGAGAATTGAGTGTTTCACAGGAAAGTAATTTTCATTTCTCATCAAAACCTTCTGAGTTGCTCCACCAAAAAGATATTTTTCTCAGCTTCTGATTGCAAAGTAGCTTGCAGACCAATATTCCTTGGGCGTGCTTCATTTAGATAATACCAAGTGCCACTGGAGGAGCAGCATTAAACTGAGTCACTACCTTCATTGTTTTTCTTTCAAAAGGCACTGAGGGTTTTTAAAAATTGACAACGGAGGCAACAGGGACAGAGCCACGCACTCCAAATTTCACAGTTCACCCAGTATGCTGTGTATTCATATTATCCTGCTATAGCAATCTGAGGTCTACTAACATCCTGAATTTCTACTGCAAATTTATTAGCAAGGTATTTAATCTATAAATATATAGCTTCATTACATTCATATACAAAGACTATTCTATTCCGTCCTTCTGCTAAGCAAACTAAGGTACTGGGATGTTTGAGCAATATGAGGGAGGTGGGTTGTTACCCACCTCTGTCCACAATTTCAGGGAAGGTGACCAGCACTGTTAAGTCAGTCCGAGAATCAGTGATCTGCTCTGTACAGACTAGAAGTCTCAGTCAGGGCAGTTCAAGCTTGCCTAGATAAACATGGCACCAAGTTTAGATCCCGGTGCAGCAGCAGCCAAAACTCCAGCCAAAAGGGACCAGGAGCCACTGCTTCTGCGAGAAGTATTGTAATGTAACTCATACCCCTGGGGATAGCCTCAAAAACATTCTGTCCCCTCTGAAGCTGAGGGGCGCCAGAAGAAGGTCCCCAGGTAGCCAGTGGTCTCTGAGTTCTGTTAAGTACAGCCTTTTTTCATGGATGGTGATTAGTTGTGGGGAACAACTCCCAGTCAGGGTTCCCTTGGGAGAGGACCCCCCATCAGCACCTGAGCATGCATCAACACATAAGACAAGTCTTACAGCTCTTGTTATGCTGTACTCCTTTATATTACTTTGCCGATAGGAAAGGCCTTGAATATGGATTGAACATCTGCTTTAGGGCCCCCTTCCACCACCTCAATGGATGAAGTGGTCTGAATACAAATAAAATATTTTTGTGTGCTACAAATATTCTGAATCTGCTATGGGACATCTCAGTGATTAATCAATCAGCAACGGGAGCAAACCAAGCTTCTTCTTGCTTTTAGTATGGAGGAAACTGTTGCACTCAAGAAATTCCAGATGCCATATATAGCCTTGTACTGACTTAACCTGTTCACTTTACACAACTGACAATAAATGGTCAGAAAGGCTACAAGAGTTTATCTGCCAAAATCACAGCACTGATCACCTCAACTCCTAAAGAGAAGACTTGCACAGTAGGTACCACAGTTCTCTTTTCCCATGAAAACTACAGGAAAAAGGAACAGGATGCCTCTCTACAACAACAGCAGTACTTAAAAATATGTGAAATCATGAGCATTTCCGAAAGAAGTAGAGATCACTTGGCTGATGATATATTTATACTGCTGTTATAGCATCTTAACACTCAAGACTTTTTCCATAGCTCTTTAAAGTTTTGCCTTTTATTAAGCATGCCGGGACATTGATTATTAAAGGAAATATATGAACTTAGACCTTCAGGAGACATTTCAACTCCAGTGCTGCAAAAAAGTATGAGTACGAACAACCCTTACCGGGATAGTCACAACACACAAAATATACCGGCTGAGTCAGCTTTTGCAGACACCGTTTGCTCAGCAAATAACAATTATTAGACAGACAGACAGTATTAAGGAATTTAATTTTGAGGGCGTGAGCAGTGAGGGAGGGAAATGTCACTCAAGCATACATTAAAAATGAACAGCAATCATCTAATATGGAAGGTACTTTTCTTCCAGAAGGTGTTTTACAGCTGTTCCTAGAGAATTTGCAGATGTTACATGCTGCAAAGATGACTCTGCTGACAAATCTGCTTTGGGTGAAGTCTGGCAACTTTAAACTTGGCATTGTAACACCATTTTAAAACCAGACGTGAAGAATGTGTTATTAATTTGAAAACTATCCAAAAATATTAAAAAAAACCCAAGTAGTTCTATAAATATGTAAAGATTGCTGTGGTGTCCTCTGCTATTCAAGTTTATTTTTGTCAGAAGAAACACAACCGTTTTAATGAGTAGAGCCACAGCCCCATGTTGAGAAGATTATGTCTGAGGAAAGCTTCATAAATTGTATTCAACTGAGCACTTCTGCTAGACAGACAAACAAATTGTTATCAGGTAGCTGGTCCCTGCTGGAGTCATGTCAAGTACAGACTCCCTCAGAATTAGGTGCCATGCAACCCCTACCTTTACTTGAAATACAAATGAAAGAACACGAATTCTTGTGTGCTCTTTTGAAGGTGGCAGTGAGTTATGTGACAATATCACTATGCATGCATATGCTATGCTAACAACACGGTTAATGGGATCAGGAGAGGCAAGTCTTACTTTGAATGTCAATGATTTTTTTTTTCCTCTGTATTTTTACATTGGGATTATTACAGTACTTTTTACCTTACTGTCTCTGCAAAGAGAGTTTTCTTTGAGAGTACTTGGGAGTTCATTAGTAGTGTAGTTTAGGCTTTGGGGGATGCTGCTGACATTAATTTTGTTTTTGTTTGCTGCTGGGAATATCCTAATTGGAAATTTCTAGCAGTATGTGTGCATGCACCTATTCAAGCTGCAGTTGATTTTTATTAAAGTTGCAGTAAAACAACCATTTGCTTGATCTGGAATTACACTTTACAGGAAATTCATTTATTTTAATTTAGATACTAGCTTATCCCATATAAGCCTACTACTAAAATGCACTGAGGAGACCAGCGAGGTTTTCCACAGCTGTCTTGTGAAAACAGGACTGGACCTTTGGCATTGCAGTTATCAGGTTACAAGTGTTGCATGATTTGACATAGAAAGAAAAGCCAGTGGCAGAAGCATTGGTCTTGCTCTAGATCTTTTCATATGGTCAGCTGCACCTGCCAGTGCCACACACATTTTGGCTCTGAGTATTTCTGTCCAAACCTGGAATGGTGAGCAGGCACTGCCCCTGAAAACAGACACCCCATGCCATGCAGTCATACTGCTCTTTGCAGCTGGCTTCAAAACAATTCAAACCCATCCTGCCAAAGAGCCCAACCAAGAGCCATGACCATCTCCACACAAAATACTCCAGGAGCCCCTGTGGCTTCTCAGAGCCTCCCCAGAGAACAAGCGTCCCACACACACTCTCATCCTCTCTCTGTGGGGCTGGAGTGACAGCTATGTGATGCAGAAAGCTCCCCTCATGGGCAGGGTGGCAGTAAGGGAGGGCCTCCCTGCTCTGCCAAGAACTCTCCTGCTCTGCCAAAATCCACTCTTCCAGCTTCTTTGAGTTTTCAAAGCTCTCAGCTTCATCCCTCCATAAATGAGCTCTACTACCTCACTCATTTTAAAACAGCTTTTAAAACACTGAAACATTGATTAAATATGAAGGAGAGTCTTCACCACTACTGGCACTCAAAATTTTTGAAGTATTTCCACAACTGCATGCAGCAATTCACGGCACATACTGAATTATGATTGCGGGTAAGAATTAAATAACAGAGAAGACTTCAAGAATCTTTATCTTGAAGACCAGACTAGAACACTCATAGCTGAACACCATTTTAGACCTTTCTCCCATCATCCAGCAGCTGTTGATGGGCACTGCCAGATGAGCTGTGCGAAGTGGCTGCCACTAGATGGAGTGGCTTTGACAAACTCCCGGCTTAGCTGTCTGCAGCGACATGCATTCAACTTCCTCCCGCCCCTTTTTCCCCTGCCTACTTTACCAGGGATAAAACATATGAGGTGTTAAACATCACCTGAAGCTTGAAGACACAACTTTGTAAGGCTTTGCCTTCAAAGTGAAAGAATTAGTGAAGAGTTGAGGGGGCGAATCTTACAAGTGCCCTCCACTGTGTGGTTACATATAGCCCTAAAAGATGCTTGGATATCAGAATATAAATACACTTTGGGTAAAATAAAAAATATATAGTATATAAGAAGCTGGCAACTCATCATCAAGAACAACAGGAAGAATTATACCTCCTCTGGACTTCTTGTTGGTCCACAAGACCAGTTCACTTGGGGAACAAGAATGTGACCTCATTAAAATGCTATTACCTATCTTTTTCTGCTGTTCTGGTGTAGAAGGAGAGCTGGAAAGTGTTTATCATTGTCTATAAAAAGAGCTGAATTTGTTACAACTTTCAAACCAGGATGATTGATAAAGCAATTTTAATAGCCTGAATAGAGACAGCGAGTATTTATGCTCTTCCTTGGAAAGTAATTATGAGCAATACAATGATGATACTGATAACTGCAAAAATGTTGACATTGCAAGAAAAGGAATCAAAACAAGAAAGGGAAATCCACAATCAAACCTCTTTGGCTTCCATTTTAGAAAATATTTTGATCTCCACGTCTATACATTTCTTCTATGAAAATCATAGTTAATTAAGAACAGGCTAAAGGACAAGTAGGAAAAATTCAAACAGTTTTTGAATGCACAAAAACATATAAATGCGCTCTCCTTGTTTACATGTTATAAGGTTCTAAGTCATTCATAGAAGGGCATTATCTTCTGGTAAGTTTGCATAATGCCCAATACACTGGGACTCCTCCCAAACTGGGTCCACAAAGTACTACCACAGGAGAAACAGCACTGATTTACACTCATACGCAGTCAGCTGTAAAACTGAGAGAGAAATGATATCTACCATGGTAACTGTTGGCCTCTAGGAATTAGAACTGTCCTATAAAATGAAAATTTATATGGCTAATAATTACCTTATCCCATATGGTGATGAACAATACAGCTTCGAGGACAGAACAAGGTTTCCAAGCCTTGGAGAAAGAAATGTGCAGACTGAGAAATGGCACTCTCAGACTCAGTAACACCAAGCAAGGAAAAAACACATGTTGAGAAAAATGTGAAGGCAATGTTACCCCTATCCTATTTACTGGTTTACTACTCCATCTTCAAAACTGTGCTACTCCTAGGCTAAAAATGGCAAATATGCTGTCACTCCTAATTCAGGAAAACTTGCATTCATTTTAGTCAGAATTTTCTCTTCATGAGGCATCGGGAAGGAGCACAGATGCTAGGAGAGGAGCAAATAAGGGATGTTAATGTCTAGATACAGCAAGGCACTATCAGGTATGGGGTAAATTAGGGCATGCAAGCAATGGACCAAATTTTGTTCTTATGTAACATGATCATATCTTTGGCAAATTGAACCTTAATTAGCAAGAAGGCAGAGCTACATGGTTATTTATGTTAATTAACATACCGTTTGCACACTAGCAGGATAAGGGCCAGACTGTTCCAATTTGTGGGCAAATGGCTCCTATGTGACACCCCCCAGCATCCAGCAGCTGACAACCTGAACAAAAACAAAACAAGGGGGAAAACAGGGTGTTAATCAGTGATGTAAAATGTTTTTAAAAGTAATAGTATTACTTCCTCTCTCCAAAGTTTTGTGGGCAAGATCTTTGTACCAGTTTTAGCACAAGTGACTTGCAGGTACAGAGAAAAGGAGGCTATGCCTTACATCCCAAACAGCCAGAGCATATACATATGTCTAAGATCAGAGAGGTACATAAGCAAGGCTGAAGTCCTGCTCCATATGGTGCACGTGAAGAACCCAAACTTTGCTCTCCATGAGCCAGGTGAGAGTCCCGGCAACCTCTGTGTTCTGCTGCCCACCTCTAAACTGCTCAAGTTGTTCCATGTTGGATTGAGAGCTAAACATCCAGAAATAAAGGCACCAACTGATATTCCAGGAGGCAGGGTGCATGCCTGGTGAGAGGCTTAGCTTGAAGCCCTTCCTCTGAATTAAGCAAACCAAGGATGCACCTCCTGCACCCCACCCAGATGCAGGGGAGGAAGAGAAGGGTCAGCTGCCCCATCCACCTGTGAAAAGTCTCTAGAACTCCAGAGGTCACCCAAAACCCCTCAGCTTGTAAAATACAACCTCTTATAAACACGTTTCCTACCAAGTTGTAGACAAGATGAAGTAGTGACGTCACAAACCAGCAAGTGGACCATCAGGGTCACATTAATGGGAAACTACAGCTACCTGCTCTGCCCAGCTTTTGGGAGAAAGGACAGAAGGCAGAGGTGGCTGTCTTAAAACTGTAGGATTTAAACATCTTTCATATCTTAATTTCATCTAAAGACAGAATTTTGAAAGAGGGTGAAGAGTCTCGCTGAAGTATGAAAGACTCAGATGAAAGGGAACAGTGAAGCAGTTGTGACCTTGTTGTTTGCTTAAAATCAGCTCTAGTTTAGGGACTGGCTTCTCAATAAAGGACTTTCTATTCTTCTTTTCCAATAAAGCAGAATGAACAGATAATATGAAAAGTTTGGTACGATGCTATGGTATTTACATTTTAAAGAAAATGGAAGAGAAGTCTTTAAGCTGGTTAATTTTGCACTCTCAAACTTTTTCACAAAAGAGTTCATCTTGGATTTCAATATTCCAACAGAAATTCTGTCATTTCCAGCCTCTTCTCTAGCCATTCTCTAATGCCAAAAGGTGCAGGCACTTACTGCTGAGCAGAATTAGAATAAATGTTAAATGGGGACAGAGAAGCCCAGCCAGGTGCAAAAGGGATGGGGGCTGAACACTCAGTTTCCTGGATGTACCTAGTAGAAATGGCAGCTTAGTACACAACATATAGTTTAAGGGAGGGAAGTCATTTGAAACAACAGAGCAGGACATAAAAGACCAGGCTCCATTGGAGGCTAAATGCTAAATGTCTTCAGAAGAATGTAATGTCTAGAGGATTAAACTGGAGGACACATTTATTAGGAAGAAACACATTTATTAGGAAGAAAAAAGAGAGAGAGAGAGAACCACTCCTAGAAAACAGTTTCCACGCAATGGCCAGACACTGAAGGTCACGAATTTGTTGCAGCAGAAAACATTAGTGAACTTTTTATTAAAAGAGTAAGGTTTATAGACAGAAAGATAGCAAAAACATCAGGCTCCAGGGAGAATTCTCATAAACTGCACAGAGTGTATGCCTTCTCATCCCCCCGCAACAAACTGGCTGTAACAAGTTTTAATTAAAGAAATCATGAGATAGTAAGGAGATGCTGAGAACAAAGGCAATGTGGGTTAAGTTATTGGTGTGGTGAGGATTGGTAGGAGAGAGGAAAGATAACTTCTGTCCTCATACTGGAAATAAGACATCTCCAGGTGAGACAGGAGCAAAGTGGAGAAATGTAAGAAAGGAAGACCCATGTGGAAGTACCTCTGTGAGGCAGGGATAGAGATTTTAGAGAAAGAGAAGAACTGCCTTTGTGATAGGCTGGAGGAAAGCAGATCAGGTGAAGGAGAAAATTCACGAGAGAAAACCTCTCTCCTCTTCTGAGCTGTGCGAACTTCAGAGACACCTCCGTAAGCTAAAGGATATAGCTAGTGGGATTTTTCAGATCTCACCATAAAGAAAGAACAGATCCACTGCTCGCTCTGCAGGCAATGACTTGCTCTTTTGAAAGTCCATTTCTGATCTGTATTCAAACGACGAAGGAAGATGCAAAGGGCTCTGAGAAGCCATCCTTGGTAAGGTCAGAGAAAAGGACAGCACTGTACGCACTGACAGTTGGGACCAGGCTGGGGACACTCAGAAGAGATTAGCTGAGCAAGTCTGGCCAGGGACATTAACAAAAATCAAACTGCTTAAGAAAAATGACATACAGGATAAAGACTTCAGAGGTGGAAAGGAAGAAAGTGCTCAAACGGAGCCACTGAGTGACCCATACAAAGGATAAACACACCAAAAGTGAAAAAGGGGTTCACAGGCAATGACAAAAAGTTAGTGCGCAGAAGGCCAGCAACACATTGCAAAGCAACATCCCTTCTACCTCAATCTTCAAGAGTTTGCTTCTCCTGCAAACTTTTTTTAAGCCATCAAGTATTGGCAATGTTCAGAAGCTAAGATAAAGAGGCTTTTGGCAACTGTGATGTCCCATGCCACCAGCACTAGCAAAGGACAAAAATACGCACTCCCAAATAAAAAATGAAAAACATTCTTTCATTTCTGGAGCTGTCTGGCCTTTCCTAAGATTTAAATAAGCTCAAATAATTGTCTTCATAGCTACATTCACAATATAATGATATTCAAATATACGGTCTTCACACACAAATAACTTGTGAAATTATTTGCCAGCATATTAGGCCACTACACCAGATTGCTTGGCAATGTTGTATGTCTTTGAAATATGCAGATGCTTTTCTTTTTTTAAAAAAAGCAGAGAGGGAGGGAAGAGGAGAAGTGAGAAAGAATTACAGTAGAATTTGATATCCAAGTAGCCAGAACAACAAATTGTGAAGAGACTCCAACCAAAATTACATCAGACTCGGAGAAATAGTTAAAATATACTGAGGGATGAGTTATGACTTTATATATATATGTACCTATACTTCTATGCATAAACTTACAAACAGACATAAACAAAAAAAACCATATGCCTAAAGGAAGAACTGAAGTTTCACAAACCCTGCAGTACTGTTTGGCACACATAAGCTCAAATTTCAAGTGCTAGAGTATACGCAGACAAGCTACAAGTGTAGGTGCAAAAAATATCGGCAAGATGACTGCTGAATGTCCTTTTGAATTCCCTTATACACAGCCTTCCTGGGTAAAAGCGAGAATCTAAAACTAGTATATCTATCACTGAGATCCTGTAAAAGTTATTTTACATGTATATATACATATGTCACCTAATATTCCTGGCATGTACATAGTCTGGACTTCAGTGTTGCATTCCTTAAAACAGAGGTAAAAGTGACTAAAAACAGTGATATCTGACAGCATGCTTCACATACTCAACAGAAAATAAAGATGAAGCCCCCCAAAACCCTAAACACAAACTCTGAAATATTTCCTAAAATGCAGAAAGATGGAAACAACTCCAGTGAGGGCTGAAAGGGAATTGACAGTACAGAACCTGCTCCTGCTCAGTACTTCGTAGTGAGTAAGCACATCTTTCTTAAGAATATATAATTGCCATAAAAGAAGTTAACACAGGATGAGGTATTTATTTGATGCCATCTAGCCTCAATCTACACAAACAATACAACATCTAAATTATATAAAATATCCACTTTCACCAAGAGTCCAGCCAAGATATAAGAAGTGACCATTATACTAACATACACTGTATTGAAACACTTATTTTGTCTGTAATTTGGATGTGGCAATTTCACCAAGACAGGAAGTTCCTACTGAAGAGAGGCAGAACTGAGCTTGGGGTGTGCGTCACCGTAATGCCCCTGCATGAGGCACAAATTGCAGAATAAAATATGCTCCAACCTTATGCTGCAAACCCAATCATTTTTCATGGGCAACAATGGCACCTTCGGGAAAAAGGGGAAAATAAAAAAGTTCCTTCTAACGAGAAATTGATTTATAAGTCATTATAGTAATTTCAAAAGGACAGGTCATAGCTGGTTTCAGCAATCATTAAAAAAGCCACACTTTCAAAGGGTGTGAGTTCTTGGGGGGGGAAATCCTTCCAACAGTGATGGGATGTGTACTTTTGGCAGCAGTACAGCATCAGTCCAGAAATGGAGACATACAGAGCAATACTGAGAAGACAGGTTGTCACATTTTTAACTTTTCATTAATAAAAAATGCTCTTGCTGTCTATTCTGGCACATTAGCAAGCTTGCTTTTAGGTACAAGGGACTTGCATGCATTTCCACTGTAGATAAGAAAACAAGAGCAGCCTTGTTATGATTAAAAGGGTCTATTTCCCTCTGCCTTCTGTCTTGTGTGGCCATCTGCATAGCTGCTTTGAACTTGGCCAAATCCCAGTGTTAGGGTCGCCCACAGTACGAATTTTAAATCATCAGGAGACTGTGAATTTGCTGCTAGAGAAGAGAAAAATCTCCAAATTCTCACCTAAATTGTTGATGAGTGGTTTTGTAGAACAGTCATCATCTTACATAGCCTAAACTATTTGGGAAATTGCAGCAAAAAAATCATTTACTGTTTCATGAGGACTGTCAGATAAAGACAAAATAGACATCTGGAAAGAAATGAAGAGCAATCACTATTGAGATAAATGAATTCTGCAGATGCCAAGGTAGGTGACTACATGACTAGAGAGGTCACAAAGTTTGCATTTGAGAAGTTACAGTAATTTCTCTTTAAACCATGCAAAATTAGAGAAACTAGGTGAGTGGAAGACAGTGCATGAGACCTGCAGAACCAAGAACGGCAATGTATTCATAAAAATCTTGGGCAATACTGAATTAATATATGAGTTTGGATTTTTAATCTCCTCACCTACCTCAACTCTACTCAAAAGAAAAGAAAACCATGTCAGCTCTCCTGCTCTAGTGCGTAGCACTTTCAGCACCAGAATTCCCAGTGGAATGACGGTCTGCAAGCATTTTGAGACGGCCACATTAAAGGCTGAAAGTCAAAAATGGCTTCAGCAAGAAAGAAAGAAAAAGTTATTTCTTTCTAAACTTCTGCTGCCCAATCAAAAACTTGTATCAGGGGAAGTTAAAGAAAGGCTTGCATTGGCTAAGATTTGTCAGTCCTTCAACAGAGCATGAAAGCTTTTAATGGGGTCTTTTATGCAACTGTGCTCACATCACTCACGAAAGAACAACAGCCAGGATCAAAGGCATCCACCGGCTCATCCTCGCAATACTATAACCTGATTCCACCTTCACCTTGAGTTTTATAGGTATTTTGATTCCATTCCTGTGAGTTTAGGTATCACAGAATGGTCAGTGAGCTAAATTCTCAGCAAGTAAGTCTTGCCTAGCCAACTTTTTGTTCCCCTTCTGGCAATAGATGCCTGCTGGTTCAGTCAAACAATTACTGCATTTATCAATTCTGCTTTAAAATGGTTTTATTCAAATGGTTCTGCCAACAGATAATAAAGCAAAGCGGTTACTCGTTGCTACAAAACTAATTTTAACCTCAAGCAAATCAGGAATTACACATTCATCTTCTGAACTGTTTCAAGATGCTACGTTCATTTCTTTTATGACTGATTTAATAAACTCTGCCTACATAATAAACATTCCTACTATAGTCACAGGGCTTTTTTCTCTTCCAGCAAAGGAAAAACTCATGCTAGTGGTTGATATGAGGTGTAACAGGAAAAGAATTAAGCACAGCCAAGTAATTTTTGCAATGTTGGACATTTTGTTATTAAACATCATATTCAGTATCACTCTGATTCTTCGCAATAACAGCAATGCCACCCCCAGCAGAGAATGCCATATTCCTTTAAGAAAGGATGAACAATAACAATGAAAACAACATGATACATCTAAGAAAAAAAGAAAAAAAAATTACTACACCTTTAGCAGGTTAAAAAAAACTACACTATGTTTTTTTAAAAAAACCCTAGTAGATACTCAAGCAGCATTTTGCTATCTGGTTCTATGCTATATATGTCCCTTTATCTTCTGAAGGAAGAAAACGTGCCGAAAACTGTTAATCTTATCATTTGCTGCCATACAGAAAATAACACTGATGACAATTTTAGAGAAAGAAGGACAACTATGGACTTCATCTTCTGACACCATTTTAATTAATCAAACTGCAATCACAGTAACGAGCTCTCTGCTAACCAAAGGCTTAGTACATACCTCATCCAGGGGTGTTCTCAATGGAGATTTGCAGACGTCTTTGAGACAAAAAGATGCCCATTTAAAATAAGCTCATCTGGTTACTCAAAATTATTTCTCAACACATGAAGATTTCACATGACAAACGCTGTGCGAAGTTTAAAAGGGTCACTATTTTTCAGCTCTTTCCCCCCCAGACTTCCAAATTTCAGACAAAAACCAACCAACCAACCAACAAACCCTACCGGGATATTCTGAGGATGCTGGACGACTAAGTGACATTTTTTAAGGGAACATCACTGCGCACAAAATTGCGAATCGCCTTTTATTTCGGTTACAGCATCAAAGGCAGAGTTTTGAGAGGAAAAGTGCAGAGGGAAGCCGGGCTGAATGCCACCCGCTGTAAATCACCGGTGGGTCAGGGCGAGAGGAGAAACCTCCGATGTCAGATAAGGTCCTATGGGAGCCCGGGCGGCTGCCGGCTCCGCGCACAGAAGAATAGCCGCGTGTTAACCATAACGCCACCAGCCTCCGCACCCCCGCCCGCTGCCGGGTCCCCCCTCCTCCGGCCGGGCTCGCCAAGCCGAACTGCGCTCCTCGGACACCGGCTTTTCGCGGGTGGCCCCCGGGCCACCTCCAACTCACCGCAGCCTCCCGAGGCGGCGGCGCGGGGCCGTGCCCGGGGCAGGGCGAGACCCGTGCGGTCCCAAGCCCCCGCCGTGGCGTGGGTCGCGATCGCCGCGGGACGCGGCGGCGGATCACGGGGAGGGATGCTCCGCAGGCAGCCGCCTCCCCTCCGCCCGTTCCGCCGTCGGGGCAGGCGGTG
>VZTJ01005843.1:965057-983403 GCA_013397795.1 Orthonyx spaldingii
GGGGGCGGGCGGCGGAGAGAGGCTCCGCTTCGGGCCGTGCCGGGCCGTGCCCCACCCCGCGGCCCCGCCGGCCGTGGGCGCTGCCCGGCAGGGAGCCCCGTCGTGCCGGCGCTCCGCCGCCCGGCCCCTGGCCGGGCATGGGGAAGCGGGGCCGGGGGAGGCGGTGCGCGGCCCCCAGCCAATGTGGAAGGAAGGCAGCGCCTCCTCCGGCCCCGGGGGAGGCGGACGGCGCATCCCCGCCGCGCGGACCCGGCCCGGTCGCCCGCCGGCACCGCCTGGGAACAGCGGGGTCAGCGGAGATCGGCTCCGCTCTCGCCCCGGGGCCGCGGGGTTGGCGCACCCAGGGGGCTGCGGAGGTTGGTGGCTGTGGCTGCCCTCGTGGGACGTCCTTTCCTCGTCCCAGTGTTTCCTGCGGAACACCGCGTTTTGACATAGTTTATTTCCCTTTTTCTCACTATCCATGGGTCCCGCCTTCGGTGTTTTGGGGCTTACAGGACAGTCCTCATGGCAGCCCTCAGAAGTGGTGGGGATTTCCTCATCTCTGAGGGGCGAAGTGGCTCCAAAGGTGGACAGGCAGTGGGCATAACTGGAAAGCTGAGCCTTATTCAACAGCCAGTTCCTAAACACTGTAATATCCAGCTGGCTTCATTCTGCGTGTTTCTGCCTCTGCAGTGTCATACATATGTATTTGTCTTCACACGAATTAATACAGAAACGTGATAAATATTTATCATTTGACATAGTGTCTAAAGACATTAACTGGTCCATCTACCATCTACCTAAATTGGTACATCCACCCATGGAGGAGGAATATGCAATTTCCCTTATTTCTCAGGTTAAAAAAAACCACTCAACTCTTCACAAGTGGCGGTTAATGGTTTCGGGTGGCTGTATTTTTTAGGGGTGTCAGACTCAAGATGTGCCTGCCATCTGGCAGTGACTCTTCCTCCTGAAGGCTTCTCGAGCTGGGCCCCCAAGGTCTGAGGCAACCAAAACCTGCAGGCTCCATCCACCAAAGTGCATCTGCCGAGGAGCACAGCCTCATTCTCACAATCCAATGTTTTCCCTGCATTGAGTCCCAGAGCGAGTCTGCAAGATCATAATTACTGCCTATAATTTTTCAGCCGCTGGCTCTTTCTGATGGTAATCGTTAAATTAACAAGAAAGGAGATAATTTCAAATGGCACTCCCTGTGAGAAAAGTGGAAGGGGGAAGAAAAGGCCAGTTCATTTGTGCCCAGCTTGAGTTTCTGGTATTAGTCTGTCTGTTTGGTCATTTGGAAGTGTTGGAATGTAAAAAGAACTTTATTTAAGACTGCATTAAATCAGATCAGATTTCTCTTTACCTGTGCATTTCAGAAAGTAGTGGCTTTGCAGAGGACTAAGACCTTTTTTTAATTCTTTGAAAGAGTTGAGTACTTTTGCTTTCAGTGTGAACCTACCGAGTTAAACTTCTCTTCCATGCTTGTGGAGGGACACATCCCCTCTCCAAGTCACATCAAGTGGACATTGCCAGACCAAAATCAGCCCTCAGAGGGAATTTAAGGGCACGTGTTACTGTTCATCATACCTCTACATTGTTGACTTGCTAAAGATTCCCATCCTGAAATGAGCATTGCTCCAATCACAGGATACTCCTTCTTTCCATCACTTCTAAACTTGGATGGTAGAAAAGGAAATTGCAGGGTTGAACTTGTAACCATGCCCACATAGTGAGGGTTTTTCCCCCCTACAATCCCGCACAGTTGCTACTGCCAGTTTAGCCTACAAGTGTAGCAGTTCCACAGGAGACAAGACGTGTGGGTAGCCAGAGGTGATTCGAGCAGCAGGTTCTCAGCCTTCATAACCATGGGGCATCCTGTGACCCCTTATGCCTTGCACACCTCAGCCCCTCTTCCAGGATCCTGCTTGCAAGTTAGCAGTTTGGCAAAGGGAAGGTTATTGCAATCCTGTGACACCTGTTCCCAGTGGAGCTGGTTGAAAGAATGGCTTTCCACTGGAAAACGCAACCTTGTCAAAATCTGAATGCTTTGCAAACTTGTGTCAGTTGCACTGAAAATGTCATTTTAAAAAGAGTAAGTGGTGGAGGGATGTTCCAACAGTGTGGGAATGTCTCGTTGTGACATTTCCAAGCTAAACATTTCAATTTCTTCCTTCAAAATGAGTTTTGGTTTCAAAATATTTCCTTTTATATTATATATTGCAAAATAATACAAAAATTTGAAAAGCTGAATCACTTATTACCATCAATCTGAAATTACTGTTATCCTTGGCTTTTTTGAGGTAAGAATTCTACTATTCTGATTTGGAGCAAAATTTTAAACTCCAAATATCTAGAAACTAGAATATCTGAATTTTGCTGGCCTCTCAACCACATGATGGAATTCTAGAACACATCACAGCTGCCTTTTAGTGTATGATTGACCACCGCAGGTACTATTTTCTCCTGATCTGGGCTGTGAAAAAGTTGGTTTTCTTCCTAGTAGCTGGTACCTTCTGTGTTTTGGATTTAGTATGCGAATCATGTTGATAACACACCGATGTTTTAGTTGTTTCTATGCAGTGTTTCCACTAAGTCAAGGACTTGCTGGCTTCTCACCTGTGTGTAGACTGGGGGCAAGAGTTGTTGGGAGGACATGAAGCCAGGACAGCTGACCTGAACTGGCCAAAGGGATGCTTCATACTGTATGATGCTCACATGCTCATTTTATAAGCTGTGGGAAAGCTGCCTGAGAGTTACTGCTCAGGGACTCACTGGGCATCAGTCAGCAGGTGGTGAGCAATTGCATTGTGTATCACTGCTTTTGTGTACTCTAATCATATTGTTATTATTACTGCTGTTACTATTATGCATCACTTGTTCCGTAAATCCATTTCCCCCCCCCCCCCCCCCCCNTCTGTATTTCAACCCATGAATTTTGCTCTTTTTTTCCCCAACTCTCTTCTCCGTCCCTCTGGGGGCAGGGAGTAAGTGAGCAGCTGTGTGGTGCTTAGTTGCTGACTGGGGTTAAACCACAACATATTGCAACTGGGATTTCCTTCAGTTCTTATTTCAACAAGAAGAGGCAAGGGGGTAACAGATGAGATAATCCAGCTGATCCTATGCTCTTTATAAATCACAAATTCTTGCCTTCTCAGTCAGATATTTTTTTCAAATACTTTTATTTTATGTTTTTATGAAAAAATAACTTTGCCACTTCAGGAATGTTGTCCTTCATCCACTAAGCATTTTATTTATCTATTTAGGTTCATCAGAGGTGCCTAATGAGTGATCTTGATGATTTACTTAGACAAAATCTGTACAACAATCAGGTTAGATGCTTTGGTTATCTCAGAATGATCATTTGCTTCCTAGTTCAACAGACCCTGGAGCACCATGACTGCTTTCAGGATTTCTCCATCATTTCTTGTCAAGAGCATTTCCTCCTATTGCCACATATAAACTTAGAGGTCATGCTCACTTTTCTCTCTTTATCCATAGGTAGAGCCAACTATCAAACAAGACATAAATGATGCACTTGGAAGTGTGCACATGGAAGAAGCCAGTACACTGGTTTCTAACACTTATCCAGTGTCCTGCCCACAGGCAAATTGATTTTCACAAGGTTTATGTGACAGTTTCTTAGATCGTTTTCAAATGGAAGAGAAGATTAGTTCTCATGTCCAGTTCTTAATTTAGAAGACTATCTGCTTATCCCAAGGGTTCATCTTTATCTATCCATTTTAGGGGACTTTGCTGCTATGATACCAAGGAGCACCATGGGTGCACAAGATCCTTTCCACTGCTTCACAGGCATACAGTCTCTGGAGAAAGTTGAGGAGGATCTTCACTGCAAGTACAGTTCTACTCCTGCACACCTTGAGAACCACAATAGGAATTCTTTCAAACAAGGAGAACAAAGGATTGAAAAACAAGACCTTAAACCTTGGCCATATCCTGTGGTAGCCTTCTCTTCCTAAACCACAGAGCCTGAGGAACCGACAAGTTCAGGTGCTGCCAGCACAAGCAAGTACTCTTACAGCAACATGATTTTTCAGCTTTTGTACATTTTCTCTGCAAGCTGTTAAATAAGTAAGGTCAATTTGGAACCCACCAAGTCCTGATTCTGCTCCTTACTTGTTATGTGATGTTGGCCCCTTTTTTTCCATACTGTTGAACACCTGCAGTTTTCACTGAGTTCAGGAAGAGTAACATGAGCTCAGCCCCTTGGGACGTACTACTGTTTGTCTTTCTGCACAGTTGCTCCCCCACTATAAAATGAGAATAATAATTTTTTTTTTCTTCCTTCACTCTCAGGCTTTTCTGTTTAAAGTATAAGGTCATCGAAGTGAGAACTGTCTCTTACTAGTGGTTTGCGAGCACCTATCACAACAAAGTCATAATCCTGTCTGTGACCTGCAGGCACTAACACATTGCAAATAATAACAATAAAAACCCAATCAGAAATTTCATTGTCCAGGAGCAGCTTTACTGCCATCCAGCAAATAAAAAAAACAATCCAGGAAATGACAGAACCCATGAAAGTGAGTGGCTTACCCAGGGTCTTTGTTAATTGTCCAACTCCATATTTAGTCATGTTGGGCTTTTCTGAAAGGATTGAGGTGCCAGGGGACAGTTGCTGTTTGTGTCGCTGATGAGACATGGTAGTGTCCTTGTTATGGGCTGTCCCCACAGCACACTTCAGCCTGTTGCTTGGGTGGTACAGTAGCCCTACTTCTTCCCCAAGCCTGACCTTGTCTTTTTGACTTTGCCAGCTGCTGAGAGTGAGAGGTGTTCTGCTAGGTTTTTTAAAGCAGATGTCCACCAGCTAGGAACAGACTGAGACCGCCACCTCATCTCACAAAAGACCCACGAATAGCTCTCCTACAGTAATGACTTTGTGTCAGTACTGCCCTGAACCAAATTAAAACCAGTGATGCAGGCATTCAAGTCTCTCTATCCCATCGTTAGCTATCCCCTGAAGCTATCCAGTTCCCCAAATATTATTCTTTTCAGCTTCTTGCTTTGTCCTTTTAAATTGGAGTTGAGCAACCATGAACCAATTTAGCTGCTATTCTATGTAATTTAGGTTATGAACTTAATGAATGAAGGAATGAAACATGTAACACAGTTAAGAATGCCTGTTTGTAAAAAAGTCTCAGTTTACTGCAGACAGGTGTTGGTAGCCATACCAGTTGAGCTTAATCTTTTGCTGTATTGGTATTTTGTGATGTTTTGCCTTTTCTCTTGAGGGTGGCACTGCAGGGTACTAACAAGGTTTTTTTTCTTTTGCTCTGATGGCAGTGATACTGTGCTGTGTCACGCTCCTTCCACCAACTTCTGACAAAGATGACAGAAAAGAAGAGCCAGAAGATTGCCAAGCACTTGCTAGGAGAAACCTCTGTTTTAAAACACAGGCTTTCCTAGATTCAGAGGCAGGGAATTGCTGATCTGACATCTGTTGCCTGTCACACATTTGCTGATGCCTGGGGAAGGAGCCTTAGAAATGTTCCTTTGAGCTGAAGTCCACTGACCCCTCCTCCTTCCTTTTTGTCTCTCTGTGATGCTCAAGTCTCGGCTCCGGCATGCTGGACAGAAGCTGCTGTGCTGAGTGTGAGGCCATGACATGATGCTCCCATTTGGAGCAGCACCTTCTGGTTCCAGCAGGTCTAATTGGCTCTGTACTTTGAACCATTCGGCGCCGCGTGCTCTGCTTGGTGTGGCTTGGTATTGACTCACTCTTCATTGCAGGTCTCCAGAGCAAATGGCAGAAATCTCATGAGCATTTTAAAGATCATGATATTGGAGTCTCTTCCTCTGCAGGGTTTGAATCTGTGGCTGCAGCTCTAGGTAAGTGTTCATGGGCTGCTCCACTAATGGTGCACAGAGCTTCGAGTGCCTTCTGTGGCATTTTTTCATGTTCCTTCAGAATTAAAATCTGTGTGAGATGTATGAGTTTGTTTTCTCTCCACTATCTGAAAATTACAAAGTGCTGATACAGGTGGAAAAAGGAGGTTGTTGAGGAGGAGAGTGAGTATATTGTGTTAGAGAAGATAGGCTTCTTTGACCTTGGAGATGCTGCTTTTAACCTTTGCATTGCATTTTTCTAACACAAAGGAAATCACTGCTCTGCTCCTAAGTGATCTTCCAATGCAGAGAAACACCCTTATTAGCAGGTTTTTTATAATCTTCTCACCTTCTTTCATTAAATCATATTCTTTACAGTTCCAGTTCACCTATATTGAATGTTATGAGCTGACTGAAAAACATTTTCCTTTGTTAACGTTTTTTCATCATTGAGCAATAGAGCAATAATGAGGACACAAATCATCTTTTCATTATAAATATGCATAGGAAAGTATAAAAAAAAGAGTGTTCCTAAAACAAATAAATAAACAAAACTGTGTGGTGAAGAGAAGGAATTGAGAAAAACAAGATGACAAAGCTTTTTCCTGATGCTCTACCTTTGCTAGTGTACAGGCATCAAAGTCAGGAAAGTCTCCAAGTGATGTTGAGTGCTCTGAATGCTGCGTTTAATAGAAATAGACATAGGATTGTATCTGCAACTTCTGTGCAATGCAAATCAATATAATTTGTCAGTATGGCAAAAGAAACCAACAAATAAACAAACAAAACCCAACTAAAAACATAGCCGAAGATAACTAAAATAGATTGGTTATTTCATGGAAATATACAGATTTGTTTTCTCTCTTGACTTTTGTTCGCATTCCCCTTGTTCCTGCTAGATATGAAAACAACCCATTATGTCATTTTTTAAACAGGGACAGTATATATCAGTGTGTATGGCATAGATGTTCAGTTCCAGCAATGAGAAACAATTACGAGTTTGGATGAGAATTGCACATTTTGTAGCTCAAGTTTGTTCGAGATGTAGCTGTGTGGAGGAGGCACTTTTTCTGTGTAAGTGTTTGTATGACACTTAATAAAATGAGGCCATTATTGGAGGGTGAGGGAGAGAGCTCAGTTACTCTTGTAATGACTGTAAACCTCAGCTAGGATAAAATGCACTCATCACCTACTTCCTCATCCTTCCCCACAGGTTGCAGAGGACTGTGGCAGAGCTCTTCCCTCTTGTAACACACTCTGCTCAGTGCACAGGTGCAGCTGTACTTAAGAGTCCCCCTCCCTCCCCAGCTGGGTCTTCCCATCAGTTTGTCCTGCACAGGGAAGCACAGTGAGTCTGGAGACACCACTTATCCCTGTGTTTCAGGAGAAACATGCAGTCACTCCAAAAGAGAAAGAAATACAAACTTATCTTTCTTCTTCCAGTGCCAATCCTCAGGCTATATCACAGTCTGGTCCTCAAGAGACAGTCTGGCTATTTCTTTTGCCTCTGCCAGCTTTTCTATGCCTTTTCCACAAATATTAAAATTATTGTGACTACATTTGTTCATGTGGTCAAAGATTGCTAATGCTATCCCTTCCTGTCCCACAAATTCGTTGCAGTGTCTTATAGTATTCAGCATAAAATGTTTAGTTGTATGCTTGTTTTTACTAATAAAACACTTTGGTCATGGAAAGGTGGCCAGCTCTGGTTTTGTTACTTCAGAATATTAATCTGAAATCTTGTGGCACCTGTGTAACACAGAAGTCACCAGCACTTTGAGCTCTGTAAAGCAGGAGGGGTGCATGTATGTGCTTTACAACTGCTTGTTTAAACAACAAAACCCAAACCACAAAGTTCAAGCCCATTCAACATTTTCTCTACTAGGACAAGGGGGGCTGAACACCATTAACTGTTCACTTCACAGCCCTGCAGTGTCCCTGGATCTACTGGAAACTAAATTCACATCAATGGCAGCAAGATTCTGAGCAGAGATCAGCCTGGAATCAATCTGTGCAGCTCACCTTGCAGGATCAACTCAAGGAATAAAATGGGACAAACAACTCATGGGACGGGGTTTCTTCCAAAGAAACCCTTCTGTAATTGTATTTTGTCACCACCTATCTTGCAGCCCTGTTGAGAAGACTTAGATTTTCTCATAGCATTTTGAGGTTGAAAAGGGGAGTTTGAGTAATGTTCCTCCTGCAGGTTGTGTCCCTGTAGCCATCTCAGAAATCCAACAGGTTCATTTTCCATCCTGGAATGGGTTTCTATACCGTATAATGATTCTTCAGCTGTTTTTTAAGGCATATGTTCTTGATTGTGCTTACAAGGTGATTGCTGAAGAAGTAATACATCAAAGCACAAAAATTGGGATGTTACCTGCCTCTTAATGTCTGCCTCTTTGCTCCAGTGTGCGTCAGGTGCCAGGATAGATAAAGCAGCACATGGTTACCTGGAGCAAAGATGATCCAGCAATGGCTTTAAACTGAAAGAGGGCTGGTTTGCATTAAATTTTAGGAAGAAATTGTTTAATTGTGAGGGCACTGAGTCACTGGAACAGATTGCTCAAAGAAGCTGAGGATGACCCCCATCCCTGGAAGTGTTCCAAGATCAGGCTGAATGGATCTTTAAACAACCTGGTCTGGTGGGAGGTGTCACTGTCCATAGTGGGGGAGTTGGAACTAGAAGGTCCCTTTCAATCCAAACCATTCTATACATTCACATTATGAAGAAAACACTTTAAAAATTAAGGAATAGAAAATATGTTTTATCACAAGGATAATCAACAGCATGATGTGTCCATAAGAGAGCCCTGAAAGTATCCTCTGCCCTTGGCTAGGGAAAGCTGACTTCTGAACTCCAACCTGGAGAGGAGATTTAGGAATGAAATACATTTTTTTCGTAACTACTGAATATTTGGATTCACAGTTCATATTGCAAAATATTAGTAAACAACAGTGTCATTTAAGGACTAAGATATGGACTAAACTATTTTATTATCTATGATCCAATTCCTTGTTCCTGTTTCTGAGACCCGAGCTTTTCTTCTGCTGGTCTGTATTGGCTCCAGCTCAAACAGTCATATCACTGACTGAGTCAATAGCAGAGCTTTTAGCACCAGCACCAGGAGCCATCTTGGATAAATGGAATCATAGATAAATTCTTCAATTTCTCCCCTTCCCTCAGCCATTTATAAAAGCTATTTTTATTAAAACCTAGTTGGGTGCTTCTCCTGCTGCAACTGGGAGACGATGTGGATGAGCATTTTCTATTAAACCACAGACAAAAGAGTCAGAAGTGCTTTGCTTACTTCAGAGTTGGCTTTTCTTTGTTTCTGCAATGTTTGTTTCCTTCAGGGTGACCAAGAATACTAGAATGCGACAGAAAAGCCCTGACAGATGCTGCAGCAGCAGAATTTCTCTGTTCAGATGGTATTTTTAGATGAAAAGGTGTAAGACATGTTTAGCTTGTTTGTCAGGAAATTGTTCGTTGGTTAACTCTTTTTTAGAGCAACAGAGAGAGACCATCTATTTTAGCCCATTAAGTTGTTTAGGAGGCTGTCCTGCGGGACCACGCTTAGCTATTGCACTGAGTAAGAAATGAAATAGTATGGCAAGGTGTACTACTCTGTCACCACAAACTAGGGGTGTCTTCTCTCATTAGCGGTGGTACATTTGTGGTCAAGTTACTCACAGCTGGAGAGTGACAAAAGACACAAAGCTTTCTCACCTATTCGCATTGTCTAAACTGTGAAAGAGTTTCGCCTGCACGCTTGCTAGGTCAGTTTTCTGCTGATTTCAGTGTAATTGGATGACCTTAAAAAAGGAATTTCTATAGCAAGGATTGCAGAATAAAATTCTGTTGTGCCTGATTTTTGTCCTATATGCAAGTCTGTGTAACTGTGCCTTCTGTTTGCTTTGTACTGTTCCCCCCCAACACACACACCTTCACCCCTTTGGAATGGGTATTACTATGGAAACAATTGTGTCCTTGCTATTGTTAAGGGCAGCTGAGTGACATCCAGAAATCCCATATACCCACAGAAAATTGTAATAGTAAATCATCTGACCAGCTATTCTTAGCCATTCGTTTCCTCATGTAAGAGAAGGATGATATATAAAGGGAGATTATATGAAGGAGCTTTTTTTCGCTCGTAGGAATTTATGACTGCTTAGCTGAAGCATAAGAGTAAAGGTAAAAAACGCAAGGCATTTCATGAGTAGCAGAATTAATGAAGCCTAGTTCCCTTTGGATCTGTAGCCTGTGGTTGGATTCTCTGATGACTAATACAATGCTAGCTGTCTGATCACATCTTTTCTTTTAGCAGTGACATTCAGAATGCCTTTGTGCCATGTGGATCCTCAGGTATCTAATAACAATTGAGTTCAAATTGCAGCTTTTTGTCAATGAGGGTACTGACAATGGTCTCTCTCATCTGCCCACAAAATGGTTTTCATCAAACTTGTAGAAATCTATGGGAGATTGCTGTACTCCATCATACTTGCTTGAAGCAAACTATCAGGTTCAGAAAGTATCAGTGGGGAACAGACTGACATAGACATTGAATATGTGATCTTGTGAACCTCTTTTTCTTGGGGAATCAGCCTAAAATTTTGCCAGGTTATTCAGTCTAGCAGGTAGGTAATCATTCTCTGCTTCACAAGAAATGACATAAAGGTTTTTCAGTCTTTTTAAACAAATGGTTAAAAAAGGCAAAGTTGGAGCAAGGGAAATTCACATGAAATATTAGGATCTTTTTCTTTTTTTCTTGTCACTGTGAGGATAGTGAAGCTGTGGAACAGGCTTTGCAGAGAGCATGTAGATACTCCAAAGTTGCCCAGGGAAAACCCGAAGCTACCTTCTGTAACATCTGCTTTGAATGGGGACTGAACCAGGTGACCTTCAGAGAACCATTCCTATCTAGAGTTTCTGTGCTTCTGTATTACTTACTACTTTAGATTTCTTTTCTATAGGCCTTTGTTCCCCGGGATGAACCACGGTCAAGGTCAAATTCTCCAGGAACATGATGTTTTGATAAACACATGCGTGCTGGCAAGGGCAAGCACTCCATGGAAAGGTTCAGATTTTTACTGTCTGAGACAAACTAAAGCTTCTCTATTGAGTCTTCAGTATTTTCTGAATATCGGTTTTCTCATTGTTTTACTTAAACTGTGTGTAAAGTCACTCTGAAGCTTCATATTATATAAAAAGCCCTCCTTTTGATATCTCCCTCTGATAAACTGGAGAGTGCAATACAGAATGACCATTAGAGCAACATCTCTTGCAGAAAACAGTTACTGCTTGTATTGCATAATTTTGGATAGTATGCTCTGGAAAACTTGGCTCAAGTGGGAGAAAAAAAGAGAAGTCTTATTTTTACGAAACACAACATTTTATACTGTGATTGCCTGTCCCAAGTGTAATCAATCTGTCCATTGAGTTGGCAGTGTTCAGAAGCAGATGAAAGTCTCTTTGGATCTGAAGACTGCAAATATTGCAGAGCCCTATATTGGGAATATATGGACAGAGGAACTTAAAAAAAAGTACTCACAAAACCATCATAAATTTTTTTTTTTCTCCTTTCTTTTTTTTCTTTGCATTGACAGTAGTGCAGTGGGAGATGGTGAAATAGTACATTAGTAACAATCCACAAGGCCAAAAAAAAAGGTTTTGCTCACCCTGTGACAGCACACAGGGCCCGTGGCAGGGTTGGAGAGAGCACACTGGAAAGCAACAGCCTTTGTAATACAGGGTTTAGGAGCTCAGACCAAAGGCAACAGGTGGATACAACAAACAGCCAGAGGCAGCTCAAGGTATCAATGGGGCAATTATGAACGGCATGGCAAGCAGCTGTCACAGCACACCAGCTGCCTCGCCACCACAGCTCACACTGAAGAAAGGCAAGAAGGAAAACAAGCCACTAACAACCGATCCCCCTCCCTGAACCTCACTGGCAAAGACGAGTCTAACTGGAGGTGCTGCATCTTTGTTTTTTGGTTACTCATGTCCTTTTTCACCCCTACCCACTTGCTGATGGATGTTGTACCCTCATTTGCCTGTCGTCTCTTCTATTTAGAGGCTGGGCTGTTACACATGAAGGTCGTGAAGCAAAACTTTCCTTACCTCATCAGCAAGGAAGGGGAGATTTTAGATATTGGGAGATGGGGGAAGGGACACAACACATTAAGAGCAGAAATAGGGAAGTAATTTACTTCTGTAGCACAGCCTGAAACTATGTGAGTATTTGCAGAGGTGAGGTTAGTAAGGATCCTGGGGATCTGAGAGGGAAGGAAGGGGGAAGAGTGGAGTACTTTTTTTGTGTACTGAGACACTGCTGTGCACCAGAGCAGTAAATGGCTGGTCTGGTTCCTCAGTACAGGCTGAAGCATACATCTGTCTCTTAGGGTCATCACAGCAGCTGTTGCTCATCACTGTGCTGTTCCTCATAATCACACACTGGCAGTGGTGGCCACCTCCATATTAAGAGACCTAAATGTAACTGAGTACTTGTAGGTGCTGTGGGTTGTCTGGCCTCCCATGGTAGCCTGTGAACAGGTTTGTAAGTTAGAGCTAATTGAAATACTCTGCAAATTCCACTGACTACACTGATTACTTCTCTGCTGAGTTACGTTGGGGCTTGGACACCTGTGGTTAACACCTAAACACCTGCATGTATGCAGCAAAGTTGTGGTGAGAAAACAACAGATAGAAGTCATAGCAATTACTGCAAGGACACAGCTGTTAGTTGAGAAGCAACTTGAATTAGTACATGTAGAGCTCTGTGCTTCTGCCATAAATCAATTTCCAGTACCTGAGCTAATATGCTTAAACCTGTGTGATATCCTTATGCTGCATTATTGCCTGCAATGGAGTGCACTTTAAGGATGGTGGTCCTTAGGCCAGTGCTGCATGTTGAACATTTTCTGGAATCATGATATTACTGCACTTTGCGGGAGATAACCTTATGAGTTTTCATCTGGTGGTGAAACTATCAAGCATGTAAGACAGGATTCAATCCAAAATGGCCTGTATTTTTCCTGCAGTTTCTCTTGAGGAGATGGAAGCAAAACGAAAAAAAAGAAAAAGGTGCCCAATTAGGAACATTGACAGTCACTGACCAGCAGCGCTACTAGCGTGGAAGGTGTCCCTGGCAGGAGGCAGCTTTAAGATTAGCTTCAAGCTTAAAATAACTTCAAAAGTATATGCAAAAAGACAGAAGATAAGCATTTGGTGATGCTGGAGCAGAGGTTAGTTCAGAACATGAAAGATGGGGGAAAGAAATGTACTTCTTTAGTGTTGGGGTTTTTAATAAGAGTTATGGTCCTCGTGGGGTTTTTGTTTGTTTTTGTTTGTTTGTGAGGTGGTTTTTTTGGGGGTTTTTTTGGGTTTTTTTGGGTTTTTTTGGGTTTTTTTGTGTGTGTGTCAGAAATAAGGTAGCAAATCCACCCACACTGGCTGTGGCTGAATGAAGGACAAGCCTACCCCTGCAAAGCAGTGTAATATGATTTGCCTAATTTTTTATTGGATCCAAAAGCAGTACAGCACATCAATAAAGCACTGAACCAGAATAGTGCACATGGATTTTATTAGGCACAGTGGTACATAGCAGGGCTACTTCATGTTTTTGATCACAGCAAGTGTCTTTGATGTGTGGGAAGACCTTCAGGTATCTTCATCACTGATTTTGAAGGAGTCTCTGCTGTGAACTCCTATGTAGACATAACCAAAACTCTTACATGTGAATAATAATTAATATATGGTGCATATACTGATCAGCAACAATATATCATGTTTTCTTGATGTATCTCAAAGTATATACCCAACAGACAATCAATCACACATGCATCAGACATGCATAAATGTGGTTTCAGAACAGGCAAGAGGAGGGACTGCAGGCTATAAGGGCATTTGCAAATGACTTGCAAATGTCAGCCAGGCCTTACTTGCATTAACTAATTTTCAAATCAGAAATAAATGGGGTTTGATTGGCTAAATTACAAGACTTAGGAAAAGAATATGAGAAAGGAGAAGCATGTGAAAAATGCAATTGCATACTATAAAATCTGTGAACGTTTCATAAGGATTTACAAATCAGCCTTGAATTACTGGTTAGTGGAGACAAGCATTTTGAATTGTTCTGCTGAAATCCTCATAGAGCTTGAAAATAATTTAAGAAGGATAAAGGTGGTCTCAAAAATTATGTTAGAAATGCACCCTCATATTCCAGTTTCTAAGGAGCCTCTTAAAAATAATTCCATGTCCTTGTTATGATGTGAAGTAGAGGAGACAGAAGGAAATATTTCTTGGAATCCAGGTAGGTGAAACTACAAGCAGAATTTTTATAGTTTGAAGGTCAGACCCTCAAAATGTCGGTCTTAGCAACTGAACTTTTACCAAAACTCCTGCTACCCTCTGAAGGACCTTTGGTAATAGAAAAAACTCAACCAACTCTGAGGAATTTCTGGCTTGTAGTTAAAGGTCCAGATTAACTTCTAATTTTCTGAAATAGACACAGTCTCAAAAATTATACTCTTGTTAAGTGTAGGTTTGGTTTTTTTTTACTTCGCAACAGAGGCTCTTTGTAATAAATTCATAGGTTTTCTTTGGCTGCCTCCTCTGTTTTTCTTTTGTACATATCACATTGAAATCTTCCTCCTTGTAACTGGATATAATCCCAGTCCCAGTTCATAATAGTGGTGGTCACTGGTGGTGAGCAGTTTTCCAGGGGAATTCATTATCTGAGTCATTTATAAATGGGCTGAATAAAACAGTCAAAAGTGTATAGAGGGACAGAGAACAATTCCACAGTGCTGAGGGTTGGGTTGGATGACCAAAAACGTATTTTCTCTCTTGGATTTCTATGCTGATCATGGAAGCACACAGTCTAATGAGCCAGATATTCAAACATCTTTGGGCAAAGCATTTTGGAGAGGAAGAATGTGCATTGGATGCTCAACTTGATGCATCTGAAAGAAAATCAATAGTTTTCCAAAGGCCATAATAGGACAGAAATAGTCCTGGCAGTTCTGGATATTTCTCTGTGAAAATTTGTACCATCCGTTATATAAGCAACCAAGTATGTTTTTGCATCAAAGGCTGTAGTGAGCAATTTTAGTTACTCTTCCCTTTAGATCTTAGTCTTGCTGTCTTTTTATGGATGATATTAGCATAGCAGCACTCCAAAAACCCTTTTTTTTAAGCCACATGATTTTCCACCCAGTGGCGTGCAATATTTCCTGTATTGCAGAATGTCAAACAAAGGACCTCTAGTATAGAAAATAATCATCATGTATATATGGGAAATGAGGAGCAACCGGTTTGATGACCCAGCTGCTTTTACCATATCTGACTTCACAGAGCATTAAATATCTGAACTGAAGACCAATCTTGGGGAAAGTTCTGCCATATCTGAGGCTGATGTGATGTTCAGATGATCGTTCAGGAGCAGGTGTTTCAAAGCAGGATGACAATGAAATGCTCCTTTGGGGACCATGCCCAGGGTGTCAAGTGGGTACAGTTGGGGCTGGGTTTCAGCAGGACCAGTTGAGTCATGAGACTGATCCCCTGGTATGTGATCTCAGACAAGCCAAGACACCTTAAGGAGAGGGGAGGGGACCCCTCACCCATTGCCGCTGTAAACTCACCCTTGGTTCAGCAGCACTTAAGACTTTCTTCAGAGACTGCTGTGCTGATGCCACGGGGTTGTGACTGATATAAAGTAGCTACAAAACTGCCCATGTATCTGCAGAGACGCTTCACCATGATATGTTATCCCACAGAGGTAGCAGGCAGGTGACAGACCAGCTCTGTAGCAGGTTTGGGTCTTGATGCCACAGAATGGTAGAGTTAAACCAACCAAGATTTCTCCAGAAGAATGTTTATTTAATGGAAAACAGCTATTTGCTGAAATTGAAACATTGAAAGGACCTTACTGATCTTCGTTAATTTCCATTATTAAAAATTAGTTCTTAAAATTAGGCATTTCTCTAAAATTGAAATATTTTAGTAAGAGATTTTTGATTTGAAATTATTTGACTGCCAATTTTGGAAACTAGCTTTAATTTCAAAACATTGCATATTTAACATTAATAATAAATTAGTGTGTTTTGTTCACTTGTTTTGTACTCTCTACAATGCCAATTGTTAAATCAATTACCAAACCAATTATCTATTACAAATGACCACTTTGCTCTGTTACCAATGAAAAACCAAATATGAATTACCAAACCAATTAGAATACCAATTAAAAATTTCCATTGTAATTACCACTCACTAGGTAAGAATTACCCCAATGGCCATTTGGAACACCAATTGCCAATTAAAATACCAATTACCAAAGCAAATATCAGTTACAGTAACATTTAACAATTAGAATACTAATGAATTATTGCATTACCATATCTGATATTGTTTATAATTAAAATAATTATTATGTTCTATTCATATATAAAAATTAAATTACAAAATTTAAAAAGCTCTCCAAATCAAAACAGAAGCAAAACCTTTCAGCTGATGGCAATTATATTTCCTCACAGACATTGCAGTATGGGAGGTTTAAACCTGGGGGCCATTTATGCTAACAATAAATGGAAAATGTTGGAATTCCCCGCAGAACAGATATTTGAGGTTACCATTTCTAACAGCCAACTTGGTATCTGTCAGAAAGCCCACCTGCTCCTTGTGCTAAGGCATCGGACCTTGGGTTTCCTAGTCCTGAATCCCAGGGGTAGGAGCCAGGGCTACTTGCCACGGGAGATCTGGACAGTTGGGTCACAGCTGTCACAGCTGTCATTCTGCCCATGCACGACACAGAGGTGTGTGTGTCTTGTCCTCAGCACAAGCAACGCACAGAGAAACACTCCCCCTTCTAGAGAAACAGCTGCTGAAGACACTTCTGCTCACTGCCCCTGTTTTCCTGCACCTTTTCTGGGCTGCAGATCTGGGGTTTGGCCAGATTCAACTGATTGGTGCTGTGTATGCTTGAGCCCAGAAATCCCCAGTTCCAGGATAATTTTTTGGCCACGGGGATGTTATCAAGGTGAGGCAATGCCCTCTGTTGTGCTGGTGGAGCAGCCTGACCTTGGGCAGTAAAGCTCAGCAGGCAAGCATTGATAGGGATAGAGGAGCTCCCAGGGCAGAGCCAAGCTGATGTTCCCACACTTTGGTCCCATGTATGTGGAGTGCCAGGTGCATAAACCAGAATAATGAAGTTCTTTCCCCTCACAGTGCCCAGCCATGAGAGCAGTCTGGCTTGTGGCCATCCCTGACGCTGGCCACTGTCTGGAAGAGCACTATTCAAACCTAAGCAAAACCTTTTCAGGGCTCCCATCAACTGGCTGACAATGCCAAGAAAAACATGAAACTCCTTGTGCCAGTGCCCTGAGCCTATTTCACTAGAGGAGGCATAAGCTATGTTGGTTTTTGTTTAAGCACTATGGAGCTGCAGTTTAGCACTCCTGTTTCTAGAATGGGCTCAGGGTCTTGATGCACAAAGATCTAAAACTGGTTGTTTATTTCAGTTTCCATTTCTGATCAGCCTCACATCCAGCAGCATCACTGCAGGGCTGCAGCAGCTCCTGTGTTTTTGTGGGGACAGATAAGCTGAGGGACTGCCACATCACACTACATGAATATATAACCTACTCCCCAAGCTGTATGAGATCCCAGCAATACACAGACTATTGCTCATTACATAGAATCTGCGAGTCCATATGTTCAAAGGATGATGTGTGATACCTTATTCACCCTTGCAGTTACTTTATAATTACATGTGTTTGGCTAGTTAGGGCCCATAACTGCTCCTAGGTGTCAGTCAGTGTGTTGGAGGCTTCTCTGAGAAATTCAAGATATTGGGATTTTACATAGCCAAGGTGCTCCCTTGGGATATTTGGTATAAAACATAAGTCTTGGCAGAAGTCTATTGGTGCCCCTGTCTCAGGGGGCTTCTTGGCAGATGCCAATTACTGACAATTACAACCATCCATGGCAGAGCTTAGGAAATGACAGGCATATCTATCCAGCTCAGGGATTCAGGTATTAAAGAAGTGTGTCGGTGTAAAGTCCCTTTGCATGAGCACAAGTCACAGCCAGGGGTGTGTGGGAGACGAGGAGTGGCGTGGGACAGAAGGGACCAATATGGTTACAGATTGCGCTTGTGCCCTCTGTGTCCTTGGCTGTTCTGGGGAGTGTTAAGGTCCTTAGCAGTATTTTAGCACTCCTGGGGGGCAATATGGCATCTCCTCCAGGCTCTGCCCACAGCATCTCAGCAGAGGCCTTTCAGTGCTTGGCACAGGCACCTTCTGGTGGTCTCTGCAGCGCTGGAACTAAGGGACTGCTCCAAGAGGAGGGTAAGGGACTTCTGAAGCCCTGTAGCACCTCTGTAAAAAAAAATGAGGAAGGGCAGGAGCAGAGCAAATACCTTCCCTCAAAATCTCACAATCTCAACTCCTGAGAGAAAAGTATATGAGAAGAGGAAGATTTATTTGGATTGGAAATGAATGTGTAGAAAGAAAAGAAGGG
>VZTJ01005843.1:983528-1028188 GCA_013397795.1 Orthonyx spaldingii
GGAAGGGAAGGGAAGGGAAGGGAAGGGAAGGGAAGGGAAGGGAAGGGAAGGGAAGGGAAGGGAATTATCAATGTTCCACTGAAGTTCTGGCTTCCCAACAAGTACTTAATCTCTTTCTCAGACAGTGTCTAATGAACCTTTATCTCTTTCCAAAACCAAAAGTGTTATTCTCTTATTGTTTTTCATTTTCTCTTTCAAAATCTGAAGTGCTGGGACTCCCAAAGTTCAGCAGAACTTTGATTTTTGCGAGTTCTATTTGTGCTATTGCAAGTCAGCAAAGCATTTTTCTGTAACCAACTGACAAGGAAGAAATATACATTACCTTCTGCTGCCATAGTGACTTTCATCCAATACCTATGACTTACAGGCAATATTATCCACATCTTAATCATTAAAGATAGAGATTAATTGTCTGGTCCAATATCTCATTAAAAATTAAAATCTATCCCTATGCAGTATCTCTTCAGCAGTTAAACCAGAATAGACTTTTTCTGGTTTCCTTAAACTGAGGGATGAATGATTATATTTTATCTCGGCAACATCAGAGCATGGTCACTTAAAAAAAAGTGTTTGCAGTACTCTATTATTTCCTCCCTGTTTTATGAAAAGCTGGATTTGGGAACTACAGAGCAGCTGGCCAGCTCAGCTAAGTGATTCCACAGGATTTTTGATATCTATTGGTCTTCTTCCACTCTCAGTTCTTTTAGAAATATTTAAGGAAGTGTAATGAATTCATGCTGCTAGTGGGTCCATTCTGGTCTGCTCATTGTTATTGTGTCTTCTTTGTCATATTTGCAACTACAGTGCTGCATAAGTTCTTTCTGAGGTCTGTAATTTACCATCTTTTTTAATTGGAGAACCAAAAAATATACCCCTTGCCTATCTCTTGTTTGGAGAAATATGGGATTGCCCTCTAGATTTATATACTTCCAGATGGATTATCAGACTGAAAAGAAAATATTTTGCTCTTGGAAGGACCATACACTCTGGGATGACCAGTTTACAACATAAGCATTTATTATACCGGAATGACTTTGGGGACAAAGTTTAATTCAGCAGCTTCATGAGACTTACTAAAACTGATTGGTTGTGGAATCTTATCACTGTGCTATGAACAGGGAAATGTTCAAGTTTGGAAAAGGATGTGGACAAATTCTGGTAACCCAGTACAGGAGTAAGAGCCTGTGAATGTCTCACATCTTTAGCTACATTTCTTACACCTGTATTCTCTGGGATCTTTAAGTACCTGAGTACCTTACCACAGTTTAGCAACTCAGCCTTCATCACATACTTAAACCCAGTGACATCCACAAACTACGTATTTTCCAGGTGATTCTTAGCATAAAGTAGGGATAGAGATAACAGGGTCATATTATGCTGGCAATGTTGTGAAGGCACTCATTCTAGCTGTGGTAAATCCAGGCTCAGTTTCCTCTCCTGCCTGAAGTTCAAATCCACATTTTTCCACCTTTCTGTGGATTACCCTGCTCTTGAATCTTGCCTAAAAAAGAGCCTCTTACAACAAGGATTGACACCCACCTCCCCATGCTAGGAGAAAGTAAAATTTATTAAATTTCATATCTGGTTGGTTTTAAAGAGTGACCAGTTTTAAAAGGAAAGAGTGGCGATACAGAGAGAAGGAATTTTTTGCTTGGGATCTCCAGCATTCCAAGTGCTTGTCATGAGGATACTGTGCAAGAGAGGAGGCAGGAAGAAGGAAATACCCCAAATGGATTTTATTCAGGGAACTCAGCACCATGTCTCTGGCTCTGGACTAGACCCCAAGAGCCAAGCACCTCAAAATCTGGCGTTAGGATTCATAAATCATCACCAGGCCTAAGCCTTTGCTATCTCTAGCGGCGCACACAACCTTTAAATCAGCACTCAGGTTCTTGCCAGTGTGAGGCTCTGGCTTGCAAGAATCAGCAGAAGAGAAACTGTACATGGGCTCAGCTCCAGCACTGCCAGGAAGGAGGCCGTCCCTTACATTTGCCTCCCCTGCTCCTAATGCCTGGTTCTCCTCCTGGATAACTAATTCTGCTTCCCTAGCTACCCAGGAAGGATTTAATAAGCTGAACCTGGAGCAGCTGCCGACAGGGTTTGAACTTGTGTTAGAATATGGGTCAGCAGCAAAGTGTGATTACAGAAATGCTATTTAAAGCTTTTCACTAAAATACAAAGGTCATGTAAGAAAGAAAAGAAGTCTGCTGGGTCAAGTTTAGAGCTGTCTGTCCATCCATGAAATAAAAAAAATCTGTCAGAGCGCAGCCGGTGTCAGGAGCCGACAGGCGAGGTGCGTGTGTGAGTGGTGTGTGTGTGTGTGTGTGTGTGTGTGTGTGTGTGTGTGTGTGTGTGTGTGGCCGGTCCTGTGTGGGTCTGAGCAGTTCCCGGGAGGTGACAAGAGCTGTCAGCACCTGTGAGCTCCTGCAGCGCTTTGCAGGTTTGGGTGTGGGGTGCCTGGTGCTATAAACGCCCACTGATGGCAGCTGCAATTGAGGAACTGTGAAGCGTAGGAATGACTGTGCCACACATCCGCCCCCTCATTTCACCACTACCCACCAAGCATCCTGCACCCAGACCTGTGGAGCACAGCAGGATCACAGGCAGGATCTCCAGGATGGGGCCCTGTATCAGCAGGCTGCTTCTCCCTCTGCCTGTCTTTGCCTTCCTGGCTGACAGCCTTTCAGAACAACAAATGCCACTAATTTTGTACTAATTTTTTATGGGGACCCTGCCAAGGTCAACAGGCCTAAAATTTCACATGCATGTGTTACCCTAAAAACATTTAATTTGGTGTTTGTTCTTTTTTTCACATCTCTATTATCAAGGGGGAAAATACCACTTTCCAAAAGGAGGGATGCAGCCATATTAAAATCCCAGCTGGGTGAACTGCTCACAACAAATTCAGCAGATGCGGGTGTGCTGATGGCAGGGTTTTGCATGCCAGCTGTGCCCTCTCTTGCCTCTCCATGTCAGCCCTGTCACTGATAGCTGGCAAGGGATGCAGGCCGTCAGGATGCTGTGTGCAGAGTTCGAGACACTCATTTCCAGGCAAGTTTCTGCTGGCTCACATTGGGTGCCAGGGAGGACAGCACAACCATACTGCCGATGCTTGTCAGCAGCATAACTGTGTTAACATAAAACCCAGTCTGCTGAGTTAACTCTTCAGCACCAGGCTGTCGAGCTGGAGTTTTTATCCTCCTGCAGCCTCAGTCTCTCTACATCTTCCAGCCCAAAAGGGAATTCTTTCTCATTCTGCCCCAGCATGCACTTTGAAAAACCCAGCAGGTCGAAGGAGGATCAAATTTTGGTCTTGTCAACCTTGCAAATGTTCCTTTAGCTTCTCACCACCCACGTGCGCTGGATGTATTCATACACATATAAGCAAATAAGCAAATGTGGTCATATGTGAGTGCATGCACACAGAAAGACATACACTTGCACCTATATAGGTTTTGCGTAGTAAGCATAACAATAAGGTACAAAGGACTTGTATAAAAGAAAGTCTTTGAGATCTGTGCAGGGGATTTAAGCCCACCAGCCTGTTTTTGTTATCTTTGCTCCAAATCTTGTCAGAAATTGTGCTGCCATCTTCATTCTTTTTTTTTTCCCCAAAAAGTCCTGCATTTACCTGTGGGGTGGACAGATAATTACAAATATTGGCTGACTTTAAGGTAGAGAGCAATAAAACATTGCCTAGGGGATAAAAATCCCTGCTCCTCAAGTTGTCATACATTGCCTGAAGGCAAAGAGACAGCAGAAAATACACAATCAAAAGGAACTATTTTTATCGAAAGACAATTTCCTTTCCCATTCCTATCCTCAGAGACAGTCAATGTTTGTAGTTATTACCTGTAGGTCTGATGTGCCCAAAAGCCCAGTCACATCAGGGATACACTGTGCAAGGCACTGTACAAAATATAGTAATGCTGTTGATTTTCTTTCTCCGAAGATTACCTCCTAAAGCAGACTCCAGGGATGAGGGCAAGCCAAGCCACGAGGTCTTATCCATTGCCAGGAACATCCCGTGAGGAGAAGAGGAATTTTTGCATTTATCTAACACTGTCCTCTCACTCCTCTCCCATGTGGATGAAGAGTCTCTGTAGCTGCAAGTTTCCCTGAGGAAAAGGAGGTCAGAGTTTTTGGATCCGTCTCAGAAGGGGCAACCCCATCACTCCCACTGCCATGGTTCTGTGCTCCAACTGCAGGGTGAAGAGCTCACAGGGACCTGCAGAGATGGCAAAAAAAAAAAGTGTTTTCAATCAGTGTCTCTTTTTCCCAGTTCTGGTCTCCCCAGACAGCTGATACTTTGCAGTCCCACAGAGCTGCTATTTCTTAGCAGCATCTTCTTGCTGCTGGCACCTGCACTTTATGTTCTGAGTCAGACATCCATGCTATATTGGCACACACGCTACCATTTTCTATGGCCAATAAAAATGTGTTTGTGCCTGTGTTCTTGGAAATGAGTCCCCATCTCGCCTCGACAGCATTTAGCTTGTGAGTTAGTGTTCAGATGGGAGGTAATTAGGTCCTACCGGGGGTCTGGATTTACCGCTAGCTCTGAAACCAAACGAATGCGTGACACATAGCTCATGTTCTCTGTTCCTGAAAGATGTCTCCAGCATTTACCTCTTCTCCCCTTGGAGCAGGTACCACCAGCCGCTGTGTCTCAGCTGTAGTTAAGGCACCTGGGAGAGTGAGTGAGGAGGATGTTGGCATAGATCTAACATATGTTGTTAGCACAACACACGAGCATATCCCTCAGGCTACTTCACTGCCATCTCTAATGCAAGCAGCGAAGTCTTTTGTAACAAAAACACCATGCTTGTTCCCTTAGCCAGGCAGAGAGAGCACAGGTGCATTAGCAAGATTTGCTCTTTCATCTCCCAGTACAGGTTAAACAGAGACCCTACCATACGCCTGTGATCCCAGAGCATGGTCTTGGGGATCAGAGAAGTATGGCAAACATTCACAGACTGCAAACCATATCAGTGGATGCCCACTGTGAGTTTGCAGATACCTCAGTGGTGAGTTTAAGTAATCTAAGTGCTTGATAGAGAGAGATCACAGTCCAGACAGCTAAACTATTAAAATCAAATGCAGAGTCATTACTGTGAGCATGTGAGAACATTATCAGGAGTACTGGTTACAAAAGAGCACTCTGGTACACTTTAATTCCTCTTACTCTCGTGGTATGTGCCTGTCTGAACTCCCACAATAAATTCTCATCAGTTGATGCTCAATAGGTTGTGCTGCCCTAATGATGCACATTAACATTTTTTAACCTTTCTGATTCTGCTTTTGTAATTAGCCCAACGTTTTGAAGCCTCATTTGCCAATTCTCTCTGATATGTTGATGAAGTAGATCTAAGGGCTTCCAGTATGAATCTGCAGAATGTGGCAACCAGAACAAAACATTGTTTCAGCTTTGTGTACAGTTACTCTAATTGTCATAATGTATAATTACAAATATTCACATGTATGTTTGTGCACATTCATGCACATACTCATTTACACAAGCATGTGTGTGGTGGTCACCCAGCCGGAGGCAGAGCCCCCGGCTGGGTCGCCCTTGGCGTGCGAGACTGCTGCTCAACCTGCCTTTTCAATGTGGGTCAACGATCAGGTTGATTGGGCAGATTATACCTCTCAGGACAGTGAGTCCTGAGAGGAGGGCAGGTTGGGGCAGTTTCCCGCCATGGGTTGCCGTCCATCAAGGCTCCGTGCCCTCCCCTTTCCCCTCAGAAGTTATTTTAATATTCATATAGGTGGATTAATATTCATGCTTAGCCAGAAGGTTCTGTAGTTCTGTTTCCCCCATTGGTTGATTTAAATTTGTCCCTCCTTTGTTTCACGGTTATTGGCTGCTGTCATCACCCATCATGTACCCCATTTGTCTGTTCCTGTTCTCCTCCCCTTTTCCCTTTCCTTTATAAACCCCTGTAACCGTCCCTCACCGCTCGTTCTGCGGTTCCCATCTTTGCAGTGTGTTCACCTCCCCACGCCAGGGCAGTGAATAAACTCGAGGGTTTTTGCCGCTAACGAGTCCTCTCCTCATCCTTCGCCACCTCCGCACTCGCTATCCATTCACCGATCGCTGCCAGCCCCAACCTGGGCTTCAGAATCAATAGCTCTTCTCAGAGCTGCCCCGCAAGGGCTGAAGGCATTGCCTTGCTGCTACGCACGACTGCGAAGCGTAAGCCCCGTCGACCGGGCACTCGGGAATACTGTCGCCCACTGACCAGCCGGGCGGTCAGGCGGTCCAGCGACACATGTGTACATTCCTTAGAGTGAAGGCTGAAGGATAGATAGACAGATACTCGGCATATACAGAACCTACTATCCTGAGAAACCTATCTTTTTTGAAGTACTGAAGCTACTGGCCAGATAACGAGCCCATAATCTCCCTCTTTCCCCACTGAAAGATCGGTGCTGGAGCTCTGACATAAATACACAAAAGCAGGAATATTTGAAGTTAAAGCTTCCGTTCCGTGGATGTGTGTGGTGTATCATACTTTAACCCAAAGATTGGTGCAGTATCTAGACATGGCTAACAGAATTAAGGTCACAACAGACAATGAATCTCAGAGGATTTTTATACTGGGCTGAAGACATAGAAAATTACTGACTTTTCAAAACCAGAACTAGTGGGGAAAGATATTTCTGTGTAGATGTCAAAGGAAAAGAGATGGCTTGCTTCATGTCTCCATTCATATCTGCCCAGACATGGACTCATACACACAGACTCAGAGACATGTGTGTTTATGCACTGCTAACAGAGAAAAAATATCTGTATTTTTAGCCTACTGTGTTTAAATCTGTATTTTTTAGTGCTGTTGTGCATGAATTGAAAATTTGTTAGCCTATTTTTTAGCCTATTGTATTTGTATCTGCAAATTTTAGTGCTATTGTGTATGCATTGAAAATGTGTTCTTAAGGGCCGTTCACAGCCTTTTTCCCCCAATCCTACCATTCAAATAATTTCACCTACTTCTGAAATTTTTCCTATGAGAATACAAGTCTCTACCACTAAATTATTTCTTGTATGGTATATTCCAGCATTATACTTTAGTGTCCAATTTGATGTCAGAATATTTAAGAAGCAGGCAGACATGATGATAAAGGATTGACTCTCCACACCCTAAATCTATCAGGGAGTTCTCATGGGAGCAATACAGCCCCATACATTTTGAAATGTAGCATTTCTTATTCATTTCAATCATTTCACCTTTCAACAGTTGCTAATGATGCTTAATATCACATTCAAACCATTTACCAGCTAACCAAGAATGAAAATAAACATCTTCGGCCACTTTGTTTAAATTTGGGAACTGGCCACATTTCAAGAATTAAAAGAGAGTCTCATTTGACTGACTGTTCAGCTAGTACAGTGTTGACAAATTGCATGACTGGTGCTGAAAAAATTGAATCCTCTAAATTCTACATCTTGCTAAAAATGCAGATATCTTGATGGTTTTTTAATACTGCAATGAAACAGAAAGTTTTCCCTGGAATGTGTTGATTGAGAAATATTAAAGGTTAACTTTCCCCATGCTGCAGAAGCTCATATGTACCCCCTTCCTGGGGATTAGCTCTCTGGTAATTCAAGCTACAACAAAACATATGCCTTTGCCTCTCTTCTCCTGCAACGCTGGCTCTTCTCAGGGTTTCCTGCAGGACTCCCATCTGTTAGACCAGTCATTTTCCTGGTGTGTATACAGTAAGATCTATAATTATCTAGGTATAGATATGTAAAAGACAGATGATACACATAAATGATACAGATACATATATTCATACACACGTACCTCCACATTTGTAATTCCAGACTCTTTGAAGCCTCTGACAGAATCATGGCTGATTTCACCACAGCCCAGATGTGTGACTTTATTTGCAGGTGCAACTGAGCAGTCGGTTAACAGTAGAATCGATCTGAAATTTTCTAACAGAATACTTTCCTGTTAGAAAATGCCAGTTTGTCCAAAGGGAACTATTTCATGGAAATGTACTAATTACCATGACATTTCTCCTGCAGATAGAAATTTTAAAAGCATATTGATTGGGTCAGATGTGACCCTTTTTGGACATATTTGGAATAGAACATACTCCCTCCAAGCTATTTTTCGTGTAGAGAAGTTAATGTAGCATTTCATACTATTTTATTAACTAAAATAGAAGGGAATATGGTTAGTTTATAAAAATAAAACTCCTGAGTGGTTTTTTTCTTGTGGAGAAATTTGAGAGAGTTTTTTTAGCTTTTGCTGCAGCTTAAGACATTTTTCTTTCTAGTTGTTTTTTTTTTTTTTTTAAACAGTGCAATTCTAGTGAAACTCAGTTCCAAAGAAGCTAGTTCAATCACAGCCATATCCTACATAGATTTTCCATTAGGTCAGTCTTGAAAAGTCTGATAGGAAATTGAAAGATGAAGAGGGAGCCATGGTTGTGTTATCATTAGTCCTGCCAGAGACACTGTAGAGAGGTCCTACCTCAATGCTCTATGCAGCCTTTGGATGCTCTGGGAGCCAACTCCAGAGGACTGCTGACACCAAAGGGTCAAAGCCTTTGAGTCTCTGCCTCAGCTCAGAGTTGCTCTTTACTTGTATCTTATAAAACCTTGAGCATATTTTCAGTACTTAGCCAATACCAATATCATGTGAACAAGGAAGGAAGAAGCTGCTTGCAGTGCTTTTTTAGAAATGGTGTAGTAAAGCAATGGTCATCTTTTCTGAGACAATTGCCTGTAAAAGGCCATTATATTTTTCCTTCTCTCCTTTAGAAACCATGTGAATTACCATGAGATTACTTAAACCTCATTTGCTGTGAAATGTGCTACATGGCCCTTTGTAAGTGGGTTGTGTTCGGCATTGAATAAAAGAACGATATGTCATGAACCTCTCATTATTTTAATTTTCAAACCTATAGTTGTATTTCAAGTTGATGAAAGACGTGCTATTCACAACAAAATGGTATTGTTTTACTTCATTTTGAAACATTTTTGCAGTGAAAAACATGACCATGAGTCCTCAATTTTCCATTACAGATAGACAACTTTATTGTCAGGCTGATAGTTATGGGATTATGTCTTTTCTGGAAATGTTGAAAAACCTGCCACATTGTAGATAAATTTCAATCTTGCTGGCAGCGGAAATTCCAAAATAGACTTGAGGTGATGCTGTTGTGAACAGCTGAATCAACCCAGTAGTTCAGAATGAGGTAGGATTAGGACAAAAAATTAAAAATAGAAGAGCACTGCTCACATATGGAAATTAAAACAGTCACTGATGACTCCACAAAGAGACAGCTCAAATTATCCTCACAATTATCAGGTAGAAGACTGCAAATTATGCTCCCAGTTCACAAAGAAAAAGCAATCTAGAGGAGAAGTGCTGATTTACATAATCAATATCATCCAAATTCAGGGAGGCTGCCTTTCAGCACACACAAAAAGAGAAAGCAGAGCAGGAGACAGGATTTGCACTAGGCAGATAATGGAAGAAGAACCCTGCCGAGAGAAAACTGAGATAAAAGAAAAAAGACTTTAGAGAGAGGAGGCAGGACAGCACCACCTTGCCTGTGTGCCAGTCCAAGAGCTAGCTCTAAGAAAGCTGAAGTGGGGGAGGATAATTTAAGGCAACTTTTAAGTTTCTTATTGTCATCTGAAATAGAGAGTAAGCCCTTGAGCTGGCTTCTTCCAGCCTAAAATGTGACTTCCATGCTGCAAGTCACAAGCATTTGAAGGTTTCCAGAAGTTATAGGCAGATCCTGAACACGTCTTTTAATTGCAACATTGAAGTTCTAAATTATGTGTTCAATTACACTCATAGTATTCAATTACAATTACCACATTCTAAGGGCCTTTGAACTGTGATGATACAATGACTCAAACATCTTTGTTTCCCACCCACCTCTTTTTTACGGTGTGCAGACTCCAGGAGATGGATTAACAGCTCAAGCAAATGAGAAGTGTGCCATGAACTCAGTCACACTGAAAGAGTCCTTCTTCCCCTGAGCATCAGGCCATCCTCTGAGCAAACGCCCCACAGTTGTTCTCTCATGGATCTTCCAACCTGCAACATCCTGCTGCTGGGGAGAAGCTGAGTGTTCACAGATGTCTCTGCAGCCAACACCCTTTTTGCAGCTGTGACCTGCAAAGTTGATGAAAGCTTTCAGTTGGGCTTGTAGCTGCAACTGCCAGACCTGTAAATGGAACAGACTCGATTATATGGATGCTGATCATACTTGGCTTGATCCAAAGGCAGGAGGTGATTCCCGTGGGATTGTGAGCATTGATTAGCAGGGAGCTGGTTCTGCAAGATAGGTTTTGGACTCTGTCCACATTCTAAGAAGGGTCTGGACATATTTGTAGCTTTAAGCATATTTCCATGGCTCAGTGGAGTTGCTGGGTCCTGGTGAGCTCAAGGCTGGGACCAGACCAGAGGAACTTTTGGAAAGCAGTAGTGATGGCAAAGGGTGTGTCAGAGCAGGGTACCAGTGCCGGGGCCCATCACTTTGCTGCTGTGTGTGGCTGGACAGGCTGTAGCCCTCACAGGGTCCTCCCAGAGGGAATGTTACAGGACACAAACTGCAGGGAGTGCAGGTGTGTGCGTGTGCAAATGGATCACTGCAGTCACAGCGCAGAAATGCACGTGGAAACTGCAAAGGCATCATTCTCATCAGACTTCTTCCTTTGCTCAAAAGCAACTGAAATGAAGTCAATAGATTTACCTGTGAAAACATATTCTGGTGGAGAAACTCCCTCCTGCTTCCATTGGCAAAACTGCCCCTGACTCCCATCAGGGGGTCCCAGCATGCCACATCCTCTGGGTTGCTGAAGCAGAACCAAAGCCAGCCAAAATCAGCCACCAGAAAGTTGACCACAGCTCTCTGCTGCTCCAGGCCACGGTGAATAATGCAATATCCACAACCTTGGAAGAAAACTAAAAATAAATTTACAGGGAAATAATACATTCTTTCTAATCTGAGTCAAACCTAAAAATTAAACAGCTATAATTATCAAACCTAATTTAATTAAAACTAGCTGCTCACCATCTGGTGTTATTTGTATAAATTTGGAAATCTACTATTTCATATTAAATTCCTCCATGTAACGAATTATATTAGAGAATATATTTCTCCACTGTAATCATTATGTAATTGATCATTTTACAAATTATATTTCCTTCCACTTGATAGAAATATATTTTGTATAATAACAGGCAAAAGATCAGCTACTTTTTTTGTCAAAACTGAATTTAAAATTAAGACTTGCAACATCAATAAAAAATAATTCACTGAAGTAAAAAGATGTATGATGAAGCAAAATTTTTTTATTTCTCCATTTGGTCACAGTGAGTATAAATGAGAATTCCATGGGATTTTTTTCTGCAGATGCAAACACATATGCAGACCTGTAATATTATATGTCTCTTATGTGTATGCATGCATTCTATAATAGCTACTGAAGAACAACAGTCTGATTGGAAGAGCACTGTGTACTTTCCTGAGGCAGTGTGGAAATGTACAGTAGACATAAAAAGTACTGTCAAAAATATATTTATCTTTTTCCCCAAGACATATAATGACCATTTATACAGTGATAAGTATATTACTGTAGAAACTGATGCTAAAATAATGATGAGAACATCATGAGAAGACCACACATTGGTTGGCACCAAAATACAAGTGTTTGACACAGCCAGCATTGGATTTGCAGGTTTCTCAGTGACTGCTTAAAAAATTCCCATAATTTTTGACATGTAGGTATTTCAGTAAGAAAGTAGAGCGATGTATAAGTATGATAAAAAATAATCCATTGAAATGGGTTTGACTGAATGTGTTTGCAGAATGATACAAACATTTGTTATCCATAAGAAGCCACAGGATGGAGAGGGATCACAGCAAAGTGCTGAGAGAGCAGAGTGGATGCAGTTTAGGGCATAGGTTACTTAAATCAGATTTGGACACATGGAGTCTATTCCAGCTTGCCTGCTGATCTGCTGTATGAATAACGTGTGAATTAGCTCTGTTAGTCCGTTCACGTCCATGCAGATTGTAAACGCGTATGGGCAGCGGATGGTTCTCCAGTTGCACTTGGGTCAAGAGCCAGAACCTCTTAGTGGTGGCCTCAAGACAGTGCTGCAAAAATAAACAACACCAAAACACAAAGACCAAATAAATCATTCAAACTGGGTGGTGAGGAAAGGAAAGGAGAGAAAGTGGAGGAAAAAATCTTCCCTAAATCTTAAAAAACCACATTTTTCAGAAATATGTTTCCACCCACAGTTTTGGCATCACCTGTGGCTGCAAAAACATGAGTTAATCTGTAAGTCACCTATTTGCAATTCCCTAAAAATAAATGCAGGGAATTCCCTTAAAGTGAAGGCAGGAACGCTCTAAACTATCCGCAGTGACAGGAGGCCACTTCAGAGTGAAGCATTTGTTAGTAGCATGGGCATATAGAAACAGTACAGGAAATAGTGCTCATGTTAACTTGTTTAATAAACAATTATCTTCCACATAGAAAACTTGGCTGGTCCGTATTTCCGGGGGCTCAGCAGCAAGAAAGATGTTTCCACTCATCTTTCCCTTAAGCAGCAGCCAGGCTTTTTCCTCACCAACGTGGTCTCTCTACCCCAGAACTGCCTCATTGCCATGGACCACTCCATTATACAATAGCTCTTTTTCACTGACAAATCACTTGCAGAACTTTACCCCCCCTTTGTCTCATTAGTATTTATAGATCAGCACACAGCAGCACCCATTTCATCACATTTGGTACTTTGCTTTTTAACAAGCAAACTAACCCAGCATGGCTGAATTTTTGTCGTTTGGCTGCTGTTGGACTCTACCCTGATGGGAGCCTAAACCCACTGATGCTTTTTGGACTTGATCTGCTTGGCAGCAGAAGGGGATGAGCAAAGAACAAAGTAGTCCAAATGCAAGATGCTCAGATGTATACAGAGAATGCAACATGACAAACTGCTAGGTTTGGTTAAATTGGGACTGTTAATTATAGCAGTTTAAATTGGGTTCTGACTCAGATTTTGAATTTGTAGTGGCAAGATGACAGGCTGGAGAAGGTGGTTGCAAATGGCTGACTCAGAGGATGATGATCAGCATGACAGTGCCTTCTGCCTGTGCCAGTACTATGTGTTTATAGGAGAGATGTTATAAGGTGACAGTCACCAGTTCAGCTCCACCCCTTGATCTGTTCACCAGACATTATGGAGACTGGAAAGACCAAGAGAGCAAATGGAGGAAGGAGCATATTAACTGGGTGAGTACAAAATGGCAATCCGCCATCTCTTTGGTGTGCTCTTCTTTCCACATATAATGCTTGTTTTCCAGATTCTTCTGTAGGCATCCAGCTGCTTCTGACTTGAGTTGATGAAATGGCTTCAAAGGGAAGAATGACTGGGAACTTGGTGTCTCTCTGCAGGGGCTGCCAAGAGGATGGACACTTGAGAGAAAAGCTCTCTGATAGGAGGGTTGGAAAACCTGCTTTAATTTCTGAACAAATTATGCAGAAACTGAACACTGGTCCTGGAAATACCAGATGCTTACAACTCCAGTGTCTTTCCTCTCCCCAAAGTGCTTTTTTTCTACCAGTTATCCTTGAAGTCCTTTCAGTTATGCTTTTATGCAAAATGCAATGTCCAAGATTCCTTTCCCTGTGTACTAATACGGATCAGCACAACTGTTCAATTGCTTGTTGAAATTCATTTGCAAGTGTTGTAGGTGACTAAGTTGCATAACTGGAATTTGTGAGTTACAAGCAGGGGTCAAAAATCTAATTCCACAAGAATAATCTAGCTAACCCATGCTTTGATCTTAGAAATCTTTACACCAGTGCTTGGCTGAGGGCACTGTCAGCCAGCCTCTGAACGGGGAGTGGGGAGGATTTGTTACGAGCTACTTGTGACTGAGCCAGAAGCCAGGAAGTACATGCACTAACATCACTTATCAGTTGCTTGTAGAAATTATATATAGAACCTGAAATTATTGTCTTCAGATCTCTAACTCTGCTCTAATAATTGCTAGGATTGAGACACTAATATATTCAATAAATTACTTTTTGAATCCATTGAATAGCTGAGAACAGATTGTGATTCCCCGGTCTATTTGCTATTCAAATGAATTCAACAGATACCTTTTCTAATCTTTAACACTGTGGACTGAGAGCAAATATCCACGGCATGTAGTTGCTGGTGCTCTGGTAAATCATATGCATCACTGCTGTTTCCTGACAGGAACACTGTGCAGATACCTCGGCTGAATCTTTGTTTATGCAAGCATACAACTGGGTTTTCAGAAGAACTTCCGTATGTGGCTTTAAAAATTGTGTCTTCTTGTCTTTTTCTGTCATTGCTATTTTGTTACCAAAGGTCTATTTTCCAAACTATCACTGAAAACAAAAGGAATTTAAATGGGGCCAAAGCAAACTTATTTACTGGTTTTCCCTCCATTGAATATCTATTAACACACAGTGACTGAGGCCCTGATGCAGAAAGGTGGTTTATGACGGGCATAGCTTTAAATGTGCTGTCATGCTCCCATTTAATTCAATGTGCCTGTGCAAGCAAAAAATGAAGTATGAGCACTGTCTTGGGAAGATCAGGACATAAGCAAAGATTATCTGTAAACTTTCCGAATTATTCAGCTCCAATAATCACTGTTTGAATACTACTCCTGAAAGAACTAAGTCACACATCACAGTTTCACTGTCCCCTAGACAGCCCAAAAAATGGAATGTTGACACTATTTCCCTGTGCAAACAAAACAACAAAGATAGCAGTGAGCATCCACAAACATATGCACTCTGTAAGGGGACATGCCCAAGAGACACAGACCCCAGACAAAGGAACGGTCATTGTGAATTTCCCAGAGGTTGACAATGGGATTTTTTACAATGTAACTTATTTCACCAACCAATGCTTCCTCTTTTTTTTTGTTTCAGAATAGATTTTATATTTTTTTTGGAAGTAAGCAAGAACATTTCTCAAGGGCTCACAGGAGGATTTCACTGAGTTTGGACTTTATGTAGCTGAGAGGAGGAGGATGGGCAGAGACCTATCTGTCTGAGATCATCCTATTTATTAATCCACACCCTATTTATTAATCCACAGCAGGATTTATTATTTCCTATTTATTAATTCCTGCTGGTACCATCAGGATTCCTGACTGCTGGCAAAAAGAAAACACTGATATTCAAGCGTTAACTGAACTGTAATTATAATTTCCACAGCAACAACACAGCTTCCTGGAAACTATTCTTGTGTTGGGTAAACTCTTCCTAGTGGCTTTGTGCCACTGCTTTCCAGTCTGGGAGCCTATTCCTACAACTACATAAAGATGCCCTGCTTTCAGGTTTATATGCCTGCTCTGCAGAGAAGCCATACAGATCCATCACAGAAACTTAATCCAATTCTCAGTCCCTGCTGTGAAATAGATGTTCTGAAGTTGGGGAGAAACCCTCTAGCAAAGGCATAAAATCAGAGTGGAGTGTCTTTCCCCAGACACAAACTTATGTTTAGCCATATGAGAAATGTTCTAACTTACATTTGTGCCTGAAACAACTCAGTTGGAGAAAGGAACAAGGCATAGGCACAGAGATTTAGAGTTTTTTATGTCCTCCAGGGTAGAGATGTAGTGACAGATTCCCCAGTCAGAGAGAAGGCTGGGAGAGATGGAAAGATAAGGCAGGGTATTAGCACCTTCAGATCGGCCTGCAGTCTGGGTGAGCAGTTCTGTTAGTGTCTATGGCCATTTGTTTATTATTGTCCTACACATGCTATCCACCCAGTTATGGTATATCCCATTAGCATATTGTAGTATATCATCTTTGCCTTTCCCCCAGTCCCTCTGAGTACATTTGTGTCTGTGTTTGCACCACAGAAGACACTCATAGGGTATTTAAACCAAGGATAGCCAAGCTCTTCCTCTGGGAAGCTACAATCAACATTGCCAAACTCCAAACCGAAATGCTTCCACCACAGTCAGGAATTTGAAGCAACCTGGGAATGGTTCCCTGTGGCAGGGTTACTCCTGCCCAAACTCTTGCAGTGGTGGGAGACCCTTAGAGAAATCAGTTTCTCCCTCCTTAATATGGTGAAGCAATGCAGTGGATGGAAGAGGCTGGGTGGTTCCAGAAGCTGAATGCTGCTCTGGAGAATTTAAAAATGCAGGTAGGCAGGGGGCAAATAAAATAAAATAACCCAAAAAATGAACACACAGGTGGGCAGGAGGCAAATGGGGAATGAGTGGCTAGAAGGGCTGGCAGGCGCTGGGGGTGGTGTGAGTGTGCTGGAGGGCACATTCTCAGTTTTTTGTGCTTGTTGCACCTTCTTGGGGCTGATGGCCTGCAGCAAAGCAGCCGTAAAAGCTGGCATTGTTTCAAAGCACCTACTCAGTCATGCTTGAAGGGTTTGTACATGTTTGTTAGAGGTTGGAAGAAAAAAATGTGGCTGAAAAACATAAGGCAAGCCCTCGGGGTAGATGTACTCTGTGAGACAGTGTAATCTTGTCCTGCTGCTTACCAGCTTTGCACCTGGTTAACTCTAGGTCAGAATGAAACTATATAGTCAGAAGTGATTATTTGTGACCCCAGACAAGAACATGACCTTTCTATCTTTAGACTCCATTGAAATGGCAATACCCTGATTATGGAATATTTCTCAGCTAATTAGGAATGCAGGCTCTACAGGTCACTGGGAGTTCATACTATTCCCTTGGCATAAGCAGATGTCTTCAAGATAAACTTGTACTAAACACATCAACAGCTCCACACTATCTCGTGTGCACTGGGGGAAAAAAAAAAAAAAAGAGAGACATCATCTCACCAAAGACTAAAGAGCCAGATGACTCCAGGAGCTGGATATTAATTTACGAACATTAACTAAATAATTGCCTTTCAGGTAGTGGCTCCTGGGCTCTGCAGCACATGGCTGCCAATATGTAAGCAGGATTTACTGGGGACATGCAAATCTGAGGCCAGGAAGGTAGGTTGCACAGTCTGTAATTCCTGCAGAGCTGTGCAGGATTCATGCAGGGCCAACGTGAGCATCTTGTACTGTGCTCCCAGCCTGGAGGAGTTAGGGAGCACAGCACACAGGCACTTGGGTAACCATCACAAGAGCTTGTGCAAACTTGGTGCAGCAACATCTTCATTTCTGTTTCTATCTATGTGCCCTCTATTTTTGTCTTTTTCTTCACTCTATTTCCCTTCCCAGAGCCACCACAGGCTTCCTGATTGCCTTCCAGCTGCTACCCAAACTCTACATTCCCCTTTATATCTCCTTCATCTTTCCTTGCCTACCTTAAGCAAACCCTCATATCTTCTCTAAACTTTATTCTCTACTGCTCTGCTCTTTGCCTGATCTTTTTTCCCATTTCTCATTCAGATAGATGCCATATTCCAGTTGCTGTTTGTCCAAGATTCTCTTCTACTCATTGTTCTTGCTATAATTTTCCCTCCTATAGCAAAGGACTCCTTTCCAAAGAAAACTGGTCATGTTTCCTGGTGAACTTACCTTCCTCTGCCCTCCCATCAATCTTCTCTGTACTGACAGCTATGATTCAGCTGGCAAGCACCACTCACTCCAAGCAGCCCATTCCTCTCCTCAAATACCTGCTCAAGGGAGGAGAGTCCTGCTGGCATTGCAGTGCCAGTAGAGAAGTTGTGTGACAGCCTGTCTTTCTCTGAGCAGCCACTACAGCTGTGCCATCCCAGAACAACACTCTTACTTTCACCCCAAAAACAGCAAGTATTTTATTTTGTTGGCCAAGCAGGAGAGCTGAATCTTTCTCATGCTCATGGCTTATAACTCTTCATGTGACAGATCATGATGGTGAAGGTATCTGCTTTGCTCTTTGAGAAGCAACTGAATTTCATATGCTGTATTACAGAGTGCTGTTCAACAAGGTAGCTGATCTCGGAGTTGCTGCCCTGGCCATTTTCCGGGAGGATGATATACTGCCTAGCTGTGTCTGGCCTGCACAATGAACACTGTAAGCACACCCCTTGTATGGTTTTATCCTGCAGGACACTGAAGTGTTTGCAGCTGATAGAGATGCAGGATAGCATCAGCGATCCTTCAAGTGCTGAGCTGGGATTTTGTCCGCGCTGCTGCACAGCCATTTTCACATGAAAAGTGGTGATAAATAACAGCCCTTTATGTGCCTCTGCCTGGAGATTCATGGGTGAATCCTCCTCTCTTGTGTGTGGCACTAATAAGACAGAGGTCTGCAGGGGGATACATGAGAAGCCCCCAAAGGGTAAGGGACATACCCAAAGCCAGTGTTAGTTGTGTGTAGTGGGCATGGTGCCTGTGAATTGGGACAGGAATTGCTGTAATGTTGGAATTAACATTCCTGCTTGAGCCATAAAGATGCCAGGGCCATATCTTTGTGTGCCATAACAATGCTAATGCTCCTGGTGGAGCTAGGAAAGCTGGCACGAGAAGGTAGGGGACTGCAGAAAGCCATGCACCACTGTCAAAGTTGAGCTCAAGCAGGTTTTTACAGGCTGGTAATCCCAGGGTGGATACATGCACTGGCCGTTCCCCTTCCCATGTAGAAAATCAAACAGGTTCTTCTGTCACCATACCTCCTCCTCAACCCATCAGCTACATCTGCACACAGCTGTTTGGGAGATGGGGAGGGACAGCCAGGGACTTGCTGTGGTACCTGTATTTTCCTTTTTCTTAGCAGAAGCACCATCTCTTATTTCTGTTTTAATGCCTCAACTTCCTTAACACCCTTGCTTGTGTGAATGATAACGTAATGCCAGCAGTATTAAGGCACTGCAGTAAATAGGGGCATTTTTAACTCTGAGCCCTTTTTCTCTCTTCACTAGGACAGTTTATGTATTGTTCAAAACAGAAAAACTGAAAACACGGTAGGAAAACAATTTCTCAGTGGCACCTGTGATGTCTGTTAACAATGTGTGAGCTACTGAAGGGGAAACATCTTCTCATCTGCCATGTAAAAGAAATTCAAAGATATCATCCTCTGAGAAATATGATCCAGGCACTGAACAGGTCTTATTTTATATCCTCAGATATTTACATGATACAGTGCAGGGGCAGGGCTTTTTCCATTTGTTATATCTACATATGCTATCTCTTTAAACAGAAACAAATATCTTTCTGCAGAAGATGTCTATGCCTTTCCTTCTTTACTGCCAGCAAAGAGAGATATTTTGACTGGTGGAGTCATTCAGGTGGGGAGGGACCCCAGAACGTGTCATGGTGGCCTCCTCACAATGGTAGGTAGCTCCTAGGCACCCCTGAAGTTGCCTCTTCTCCAGGCTGAAAAAGAGCAGGTCCCTCAGCACATTGTCACGGGGCCAGTGCCTGTAACCATTTTGCTGGCACTCTGAATTTGTTCCCATTTACCAGTATCTTTCCTATGTATCAAGGAGCTCAAGACTGGATTCAGTGACCTATGTGATCTCATGAGTAAAGAGGAATAATCCCTTGCCTTCAGCTCCCCAGCACACAGTCACTCACCGCTATCACCTGCATCACATGGAAATATATTTCCATGACATATGCAAGTAGCAGGCAGATAGATAATGATGTCCCAGTAATTTGTTTGTTCCTGTTGTGCCCTCAGTGGATTTCTACTTCTCAAGGCCTCTACATATATTGGGGGAAAGCATAAATGTTTTTTTTCCAGTGTCACGTTGGTCTTTTGAAGTCTGACATCACTGTGTGGTCTCGTCTGACACAAAGGGAAACTGTCTATAAAATATCCATCATCTTCAGTAATAATAGTCTTAAATAGACCTTGGTATCACAGCACTGAAGTAGGTTACAATATTTAATATCATTTACCTTTCACAGTGGACTTGCGAGACGGCAAACTAGTTTTATTTTGAATGCATGAATATGTAAATGAGGCATGGAGGAACTAATAGACTTATAGACAAAAAGGCTGTCACAGAATAGGAGTCTGAACCCATATCTGCTCAGCTATCATGCTCTATGTTCTGTCTATTTCTTCTTCCTTGCTTCTATTTTGGTGTCCTGTTGCCTTCATGGATAAAATTACTTGTATCACTGCACTCTGTTGAGATGTGCAGCAAGATGCAATCTGATCCCACACACCCATGGAAGTGGGAAAGCACTTGGGTTAATCTATCAGCTCATCAAAACTGAGAGCTCCAAGGGATGCTGAACTTTGTCATCTCCTTTTTTTCTTATGCTGCCTCAAAATGAGCTGATTTTTCGTGCTATAAAATGACAATACAAAAGAATGCAGAAAGTTAATTCTTCAAATACTAATCCAGGAGTACTAGTGGAATAAACACAATCTTCCTTTTATCTGTTCTGCTTTTCTGTTTGGTTTTGGCATTGAACCTTCTCTGTCCCTCGTTGCCTTGTTTCAGTGTACAAATCATACAGGGATCGCTCCAGCCCCCACTCCCTATTTCATTAAAAAAATGGAATATGAAAGGTGTGCAGAAGCCCTGGAGGGAAGTGACACAAACCCAGATGTTACACAATCTATGTCCTAGCTGCAATGAGCCCGCATGTGGCAGCTGCTTTTGCACAGCCATCAAGAACAGCAGCTGGAGGGGCTCTGCCGTTAATGGCTCATCCTCCAGGAAGGAGCTAGTGAGAGGAAAACCAGCAGGCTTTATGTACAAGATATCACATCACTACGCTTTATGTTTCATTTTTGTTATAAAACAAGCAAGAACCTAGGGAAAAAGAAAGCAAAATTAGATATAGTCCCTTGCCCTAAAAGTGCCATGAAGTATTACTCCCTGCCCCCCAGTTAGGCCCTTCCCTTTCTGATTCAGTTCGTAGGAGATCAAGGTATTTGTTACTGTATGAACTATTCTAAATACCTTTCCTAAGGCAGTAAAAAATAAAAGTGGCCTAAAAGCAAAATGAAAGTGAAAAACAATCGCAAGCTTCGGAGCCTGTCCAGTGAATGCATATTCCTAGTGGGATTTTTTCTCATCATCAGAGAAAAAGGCATATATTAGGAGAAATAAAACAAAATAGAGGTTTATATCCTCACTAAAGAAAAAGTAGTTTCCACCTTCATGTCACTGTGTTTTGATATATGTTTAGTTGTGTTATATCCTAGGATCATCTAATTTCCATATAAAGTGTAGCTACTTTCAGTTTTACTATATACTGTTCAGGGGAGACTTTGATTTGTGTGCCCTAGGGTAGACCTGAGAAATGCATAATTTTCTTTAAGTCCCTTCTGTCATGCACCATCAGTAAATTCCTGTACAGATTACAACATGGATGTTTAGTCAGAGGTCTGCACTCCCACGGAGGAGGGTGGGAGGGATAATAATAAATGTGTGGACCAAAGTGGAAAAAAAAAGGTAAAAGAAAATAGAGGAAGAGAGAGAGAAATTCCATTAAGAAAGGTTACTGAATCAAGAAGAATTTATCAAAAGTAGACTGGTGAGAATGGCTCTTGAATTTTTATGAATTTGTGGGGCACACAAGTCAGTCTGCTTTGGACTGTAATTTCAGGTAACAGCAGAATTGGGGACCACTAGGGCATAGTCTGTCACTGTTTTCAATCTCCGCTGCTCTGGAACAACAGTTACGCATCAATTCAATTAATCACCAGTGATAACAAAAGTTGGTTTTTTTCCACTTTAAAAATATTCTTTTTTAAATTTTTTTTTCAGTGCAGAACTTTATCAGACACAATTTCTTTTTCCCTTGCGAAGAAAAGCTTATGAAGTTCATTTATACAGAGAGCATAAATCCTATCTCCTACTGTTTTCCCCTGTAACCTAACATGAAATATGGCTTATAGCTCAACTAATTCTCAACATTTAGTGTGAGCTGATGAAAGTAGTTCATCACTCACAGGGATGCACCAGGCTTGCAGCAGCACATACAGACCAGGAAAGGTGCATACAGCAACATCATGGCATGACACATCCAGTCTCAGATATACCAAAGCAGCCAAGTATCTTCATGATGCTTGTTGGGGATACATAGCATTAAAAAATGAGTGCTTCCCATTTTACTGCAACACTGTCTCTCTTCCTTGTCACTCTTCCCCCTCCCCAGATTTATCTCCTTCTCTTAATGACTCCCTTTTTTCAATTTGTGTCTCTCTCTGACAGATAATACTTTGTCTCCTTGTTTTCCTGGCTTGGTGTGTGTCTTGCCTTGTTTGCTGCTCATTATTTGCACTATTTATTTGCAGGATGTAGATACAAGAACTTGGCAATAATCAGTTCAATAATTCCACTTCAAAACAAGCCATTCTGCTGCCATGTATAATCCTGACAACTCATTATCCACCAGCCTGAGTAGGTCTGGCTATTGCGTATTAGCTGTGCTGCGACCTCAGCCTCTTTCCCTTGCCTCCTACACTTTAATTCACTATTAAATTCCCCTTGCCAAGTATTACCCTCAGTTGCATCACTGCAATGGGAAGGAAAAGAACACAGCAATGCGGCAGGGATGCCAAGCTTTTCCTAATTCTCCAGATGCCACTTTTCCTGGTGAGAATGCTTGAAACTGTGTTTCCAACTTGTGACATTTAAAAAATTAGTGCCGACATTTACAATATCTCCCATCTGAAGCCTTAAAGATAACATTTACCAGCCTGCAGGCAGGAAAGTGTGATCAACCCATGTAATGGAAGGGTAAACTGAGGCACAGGGTGAGGACATGAACTTGCCGAAGGAAGTCAGCCCTGCACCTTCGATCACTATATGCAGCTCCACTATCAGGTGGATGAATGATACACGCCTCTGTTGAGACACAAATGCACCCACCCCAGTGCCACAGCCCCAGCATCAGCCAGTGACCCCAGCAGAGCAGGCAATGCAAAGTTTTGCACTGTCCAGGGGCTGCCCTGGAGAACTGACTAGGAGTAGACCACAGTAGAGCCATGGCCCCAGGGACCCCCAGGCACTCCATGGGATGGGGAAGTTTTCTTTCTGCAGCATGCAGGAGGAGCTCATCTTGAGAGATGAGACAGGGAATGGTCTCCATGGCAAACAAGAGTATCTTGCTATGTTCCAAGGGACAGGAAAGTCAGACATTTAGTAAGGTAGACAAGGACCTAACCACATCCTTCATAGACAGACAGGAGCACACATGTACAGTTACTGTATCAGTGTGAAAGGAAAAGGTTGAATATGAAGTTTACTAGGCAGCAAATAGGTCTGTCTTGTATGTCCTTCTTTCCTTCAGTCAGCAAAGAACATGTCTATTTCTAGTCATGGAGACCCTATATATAACTATCCAGAATGTTTCTTCTTGCAAAGTGGAGGACAAGGAAAATTTCACAACCCGATTTCTCTCAGATGGTTTGTGTAAGAGTCAAGCGTGCGTTTGAAGCTGAGCATTCACGTATAGCTCAGATGATGAATCAGGATTTTGGCTCTGGTTCCTCTGCAGAGACAGCAGCCCCAGTGATGACCAACGTGGTGACTCTTGCATCAGCTCCTCAAAGTGACAAATGTCTCTGACTCAGTGTTTGTGCCAGGCCATACAGCACCACCTGGCTCAGCCTTTCAGGTACTGTCACAGCACACACAATGGAAAGAGGCTCTGATTTTTGGATACTCAGTGGAGCTGTCAGGTAAGTTCAGCTACCACTGCCCTGAGATGGCTAGGAAGATCCCAAGCAGGTGCTGTGCACTCCAGCACCAAAAAACATTCAGTGCACAACAAACTGCTCCCTTTTGTATCAGTGATCTGTGTGTCCCCTCCACATCAGGCATTCACAATCCCGCCCAGTATAAAGGACACGCTGTTTATTCAGCACCATTCCTCACCATCTCCAAAAGTGCAGTCCGTGCAAGCAGAGGCAGCACCTAGACCACCATTTCCAGTGCATTCACTGATATGTGACCCCTGCAGCAGTGCCTGGGATGACAGGAAACCTCAGCACTTCTGACATGCCAGTTCTGTGCAATCCTGGGCAAGGTAAGGCAAGCTCCAGGCTTGCTCCAGCCTGTTCTTCAGCACAGACAGGGAGCAACTTACAGCTGGAAAGGTGCGAAACAGCTACTGTGCCAGTGAAAGTCTAACCTCTGTTAGGACACAAGTCCCATCATGAACTGTACATATGTATTTAGTAGGATCTTTCCTAGAAGGGCCCTGCAGTGGTTAGTCCATTTAAGCAAAAGCTGCAGTAATCCAACTCCAGGACAGTCACTACATCAATTTTCACTGTTTTGCATGTACCTCCTGGTAGCTCTAAGAGCCTTTGCAGTCCATACCATGTGAGGCTCAATCAGTACTCTAGAGAAGCTGCAAGTGCCTGCTCCAGACAGTGTCCTAGGTAGATGGGTCTCAGGAGAAAAGAGGTGATATTTTCTCTGCAGATTGGAGCCATTGAAGCATCCATGCCAAGACAGTGGCTATGTGTTTGCTGGGGATAATACTGCTTGTTTGGAGATAAGGTTGTTTCCCTTGGGAGAGTGCATGCAGATGTCTTTAGGAGATGTGTTCACACCTCTTTTATACCTTTGTGTTCTGTTTGTTGGGTGCTTTTGGCTGGGTTTGGTGTGAATGCTTAAGTTAGAGAAGACCTGCTCCAGCTGAAGAAGTATTCTCAGCTCTTTTGCAGTGATTCAGTTCCCAGCTGATGCCCCTAGGATAGGAGGGTCTGAGGGCACAATAAAACTGATAGCTTGAACAACTGAGCAAGGGTGTGCGTGTATTCAGAATGCTCTCAGAGGACAGTAATGTCTCTCCATGCTTTTCTGCTTCTTGTCTGTCTTAATCTTTTTGCACCATAGGGCTTTTATTTTTTTTTTCTAATCACCATCCTAAGCTGTGCCAACTGTTTGCAATTTTCTCCATATCTCCCCTCAAATTCATAAACCATGTTTTCCTGGGTCTCTCTTGTGGTTGCTCTTGCATGACCCTTGCAGAAAATTTATGCAACAAGAAAGGGCTTTACACAGTAAAGGAGCTGCTCACAGCAAAGGGCAAAGAGTCAGAAGGCCTTGGGTGGTCAGCGACCAGCTTCACATAAAAGCCAAGAGGGATATTAAGCAAAGGAGAGAGCAGCAGTGACAGCTGCCTGCAACGGCTGTAGCAGGGCTAACCACACAGTGGGAGCTGTGGCTGAGCATCAGGCAGGCTGAGAGCATTTCACTGTGAGCTGCCACTGCCACTCCCTGACCCAGCCTGTAGTCTCCCACACGAGCACTGCTTTGTCCCACTCTCCACTTACTCTGTGGGGTGAGCCCGGCTGTGTCCCCTCCTGAGAGGGACAGGGCTCATCACGCCACCAAGACACATCCCTGACTCTGTGGTTCAGCACCCACTGGCACTGTGCAACCCCAAGGCTGACCAGACCTACCTTTCACAACCAGAAGCATTTTTGCTCTTGTCAAGTCACTGAAATATATTTTTATGGTGGGGTCAGAATAGTGCTGATGAACACCCTTTCCCACCCCTCTGCATATTTAGCTTGCTGTATCTCTTGGTGATATGCCTCTATTGTACCTCTGTGAAAGTGGTTTCACTAACCTTAATGTCTGATTGAATCTCTTGTCTCTAAAAATCACTTACTGCCTCTGCTCTCCCCATGCCCCATCCCTGCCCAAGGGCTGAGCTTCACAAGAGTCTTGGTGTTTCCGAAGATATTTAAGAGAAACCTATAGAAAGGAATGGAAGAAATCTATGTGCAGTGATGACCCAACACCCTGGGATAGTAATTAATCTAGGATCTACTGCAATGACCTGGATGAATTAGGGGGGCTGTCAGGAAGGAATGAAATATGACAAGAATAATCTTGGCAGAGCTAAGAGAATTGTGGATGCAAACACAAATCAGGGTATCCATGAGTGGACAAGAGCAGTGCAGGGAAAGAACCTGGGGTAATCAGTCATGAGGAAATAAGGATGAGTACTTAATGAAAAGTCATAATTAAGAAAAGGCAAATGCAATCTCGGGACGTATGAAAAGGAAAATAATTTGAAAAATATTACCCAGAGTGTTTTGTCAGAGCAGCTACCATCAGCTGAGATGCAGCTACTAACAGTGCTGGGTTTGGACCTCTGGAAGGTGAGGACAGGAGTCCATCTCCAGGCTGAGAAACTACAGTCAAGAGCTCCCTTCCCTCCCTGGGCCAGCAAAGCCTCCGTTAACTAACATGCATACAGTGCAAGGTCAGTCACTTTTCAGGCTGTTTCAGGGGCTGAAAGAGCAGGGAGAGCTTAAATCTTCCTTTCTGGATCAGATGGCAGTTTTCACATCTTTATACTTGATGTTCATTTTTTAAATCTCTTGTTAGTACACAGTGGGATGAGTCCTAAAGCTATAGCAAACACATGTGTGGATGAAGAGTTTATCTCCTGCTCACACCATGCTCTTGTACACATTGTAGAAATTATGCACAGTGGTGGGCAATGCAGAAGGAGATGTGACATTGCTGAAACGCAGGTGAGAGTCTGCTGAGCTGCAACCAGGCAGCATCTAATGTCTGACTAAAATCACATGGTGACTTCTCCAATTTTCCTGAAGTTGCTGCTTCCAACAGCTCCCATGCTGTATGGCCAGCAGCATGAGGAGAAACAGGAAGACAGCTGGCAGTAGGCAGGATGTCAAGCCTCTGGAGATAGCTGATGTCTGGAGGAATTACAAGACTCAAAGGTGGGATGTCCAAAGCACTTAGTGGACTCATTGCAAGTGCTTGCCTGCCTTATCTCTTTTGGAAATTTTGTCACTCACAGGAAGAGTTAACCACCTGAGCTACCCAAGTCAGCACTCTGGGATGATGGGAGACTGACCCATAGCAGGCAGAAAGATGTGACTTAAAGAGAAGATAGCTGCTAAACCCAAAAAATAATAGGGTTATCATGAAATAAAAATCACTCAAACTAAAATAAAAGCAGAGTGTGTTATGGAGAATGGGTAATTGGCAAGACAGGCACTGGCTGGGCCCTAAACATGAATAGACAAGGTAGGCTCAGAATGCAACAGAAATGGAAATGCTGGTGGAAATGCCAGCAAACACAACAAATGGAGCAGGAGTCTGCTGTGGTTCTTAATAATGTCAATGGAAAACTATTGCTGCCATCAGAGGGGATGAGTACATTTCCCAGATGTAACCACTTTGAGCTATGCATCCCTTACTCTTTTCCATCATGGGGGACAGGTGAACCCTCTCAGCCCTATTCCCTGGGGACCCTACCCTGGTCTGACTGTGTCTTGACCACCCATCCATCACTTGCAGTGGAGCTGGGAGTGCACTGGGGCATGGTGATAAAGAGGAAGGGCATGGGGGCCTCAAACCATCTTGCAGGGAGGCCCGTGGGGCTAATTTTACTTGGTGTGTTCCTTCCCCCTGTGTTTGCCATGTCAGGGGACCATCCTCTGAGGAGACTGATGGGTTGTATGTTGGGATAGGAGATGAAATGAGAAGAAAAATATTCAGTGCTCAGGAGAAGAGGAAGATTATGAGAAAAACAAGGTGACTGTCTACCTACTCACCTTCCTTAATCCTTTAGAGGCAAGAAGCTACTTTAAAAGTCAATATTCCCTCTGTTTCCTCACCTACCTGTCTTTGAAGTGAGCTCTTGCCTGAGTTCTTTAAATTCTACAAGGAAAGGGGAAGGAATAGTGGTTATCTTACCTCAAGAAAAACATCCATGCTGATAGCTGTCTGACTTCCCTTTGATGTAGTGAAACTTGAGTATCTAAGTACCACCTCAGTAAAACTGGACATGTTGGGCTCTATGTCCATTTTAATGCCTTGGTTTGTCTGAAGCAGGGGAAAGACTTCTATGACAAAATTTGCTGCTAATAGACAGGCGGTCGGTCCTGTCCTTCCTGTCACAGGTGGGCTACAGCAGCTGACATTGTCATCGTGGTAGTGGCTTTTTCTGTTTGGATATAGTGAGTCCCTACCCCCTCTGACATGCAGGAGGGAAAACTCAAGTAAGTGTTTGCACATCTGAAAAGCAAATGTGATTCATTATTAATACAGACCTGTTAAAAGTGTGTTGCGCTTTAGAGACATTAATTGATTGACAGGTCCCTGACCTAAGGGGATTTCTTCCTGTGTTTAAGCATCACAAGACAGGTAAGCATGGCAAACAAAGGAAGGGTTTGATGGAAGAGGTTGAAGTGCCACAAAATTAATATTGTATGCTAGCATGGTTTGTTACACATAAATCTTACACACGCTGAAACATTGCTGACACCATGAAGTCTGTAAGGTTCAGAAAAGAATTTGGTATTTTACTGTTATGAGGAAGTTTGAGTGGTTTCTAGGTAACCTGCCTAACCCCAAAACCTTACTGAAACCACTGGAAAAAGCAGCAGTTTTCCATGAGGAGGTGTTGAGTAAGTGCTCCTTTACTCAACAGTAGCTGACCAAAATTATGGGCTCATGTGAAGATCAGGACACATAGCATGGGGGTTTTAATGCAAATATTTGAGGGACTACTCTGGGACTGTGAGTCAGAGGTAGAAAGATGACAAGAAATCCTTTAAGAAGCTAGAGTCTAGAAACAGCCAAGTGGAGCAAACTGCTACATGGCCAGAGGTGAAGGCTGCAAAACAGGCAACCTTTCTGGGTAGTATTCTGGCTGAAAAAAGAGGTTTCAAATTTTGCTAGGGAAAATGCTTCCTGTGTTTGTGGTGCCCAAATAAAAAAGGTTGCCTCAAAGAAATGTCTGATCACATACTGATACAAGGCACAGTAAAGCAGATCATCTGCAGCAAATACAAGTGCAGAAGCTGCAGGAATTAACCAAGGAGATATCCAGCTAGCAAGGTAATAAAGTCTTTCTGAAGTTATCACCACATTGCAGCCCCACCTAGGGCTCTTAATCATGCTTTAGCTCCAAATTCCCTATTATTCATATACAAAATCCTTTGAAATCTGACTTGAGTTCTTAGGCTTCCCATGGCTAAGGATATAGCTTAAAGGTGTTGGGATGCCTCAAACAACTGGCTTTGAAGTGGGAAAACATCTCCTGTCCATATCACAGACTTTTTGTAATGATTGGTGGGGTAATACTGACTGTAATTCTTTCAGTTCTTTTACGCTCCTACCTTGGAATTCTCCTCCTCATACTGAGACCTGTGGATGCTCAGCTCCAGTGTACAATTAACCTTTGCTAATTTGCAGTCCTCTCAATCAAGCAAGGCAAATCCCACTGGAGCTTGGCTGGCAGTGGCCAGGAAAACTTAGTGAATCTGTTGAAGAAGATGTCATGCACAGGGGTGCTCTCTTTCACCCCATTCCATACATTTTCTGCTCTCTCTCTATTTAATCTTCTGAGACATACATGGGCATGTTTTGTTTTCACAAGCACAAACTACATTTATTCCAAAAACAAATTTACCTTTTATTTATAGGATTTGAATAGACTTGCACTAGATAATTGTGGTCCTGCTTGCCCTTATAGGCAGTACAAATGTTTCTTCTTTGCTTGCTTTGCTTCATTTTGGTTCATTTTTTCTTTTCTGCACACCTATATTATGGGGAAATACTGAGCCTACACAGTGTATGCAAACATAATTCGTGGTTTGAACAAGAGGAATCACAGTTGGGTGACATTCTGTAATTCATCAAGAGGTCTAACACTGTGTTACAAAAAGACACTTTTCTGTATTTTGGAAAACCTTTTTCCCAAGAAACATTCAAGTGCATTGTTTGATCAACCAATAATAGCACTTTAATCTACCTTGTGTACTCTCTTCAAAATAAAAGGTCAGAGAATAATGGTTTTTAAATGAATCCTTTAACAAATGCTTTTAGATGCAAAGATCTGGTGAAAGCATTTTTCTTGCTTGGAGAATTTAACATTTTGCTGGAAGAAAAACCATATCCATGGAGTCCAAGATGACAGATAACGGGATTTATTCTTTTGGTGTCACAAATACGTATCCCACACAAGTGTACTGCTCCCCTGTTCTTCAGCAGACTCATTCTCAAATCAAGGTCTGATGAAATTACTTCAAAATTCTCCACTGATATCAATCACCTCTGCATTAGGCCTTCAGGGATAAAGGAAGAAGTATCTGAATCTGACAATTTATTTGCATCCTTACCCCCCATTGACTCAGTATGAAGAAAGGGAGACTTGGCACATGGTGCCAGAAACTCAGTACCTTATACAGAGGGAGTGAAACAAGCTGGGAGGTGGGTAAGACAGGTGTAGAGCAGCTGAAGTGCTGTGGAGTTCACCAAATTCAGTCTCACTCACAGCTCAACAACACCAAGTGGGTGTGGGAGTGGACCTTGATCAAACTGGTACAGGATTTTCTATTCCTCACCTACATGCTCAGCTCCTGAACACAATTGTCACAATATATTCCTGATCTCGAGCACTGATTTGGGAGCACCTCAAGTACCTGGATGTTTCTATCAAAAGCAAACAACCTTAAGCTTTGCTTCTTTTTCTTACCAAAAATTAAATAAATGCTGGGATTCATTTCTCCCAGATTCACCACTGAAAAGACAAGTGCCAGTTTTGCTCTAGTTCTCCTGGACTCCTTCTTTTGCTGCCAGGCAGAAATGGACCCTTCCATAGGCCAGTCCATCCCACACATCTTCTATACCTGCTACAGGAATGTGAAGTACCAGTTAAGCTTTTAGGTGGGCAGCAGTGGGTAATGAATATGTCCTACAAGTAATATAAATGTCTCCTACAAGGACATGGGTATTACACCATACTTGATCAGGATTTTGTTTACTGTACACTGTTAGCCCCAAAACTGCATAGCAAAATTATTTTCTGTTTTGGCTGTTCCTTTGAAAAAGATTAGATGCCTGGCTGCTTTCAAATTCATTTAAAAGTCTAGGATGCAGCCAGATAGCACAACAGTCAATCACGACTTTTTATCAGGACCTCATCTGTTTCAGGATGTCAGTGGAAGTTCTGCTTAACCAACCAGGGCAGAAGTTGCCCTAGGCATTTCCCCCTCCCTCTGGCTATTATGTTTCTTTGCCAGAAATTCCTGTATTTCATCTATAGCTTTAGGAACAACTTTTGCTGGAAGTTAGAATAGTGAAAGCAAAAACTGGAAAGAATAAGTTAATAAGGATTATTAGGCAATAGTGTAGAAAGGCCACCATTTGTCTGAATGAAAAGCACTGGGTATGTATGGCCATGTTAGGAAAGGCAACAGTCAAAATAATATAATAAGGAATTCTGTAAAGCCAAGGGGTCAAAGTGGAGAGACAAGATGATCTTCTTCTACCTGCAATTTTCAAGCATGTCTAATGACACAGGATTTTTGAAGGAGATGGGGGAAAAGGTGTCTTTCAAGTTTGCCCATTTGGCAGACAGTAATTCAGATGAGCTAAGCAACCTGCAAAATGGAGCTGACAAATGCCACTATCCTCAGTGATAAGGGTTTTTTTCCTTTATTTTTAATGAATACCAGAAGGACCCAAAAATTTTCCCACATCTTGAGATTTGCCACAAAACTCAGGGTCACTGATTGCTTTAAGATGGAGCAAAATAGAGCTACCTAAATTTTTAATGAAGAAGTAAGACCTGCACAGAACACAACTCCAACATGCCATGCTAAGCTGCTGCCAAGGCTGACCATCTTGAGGAGCTGTGGCCATGGGTTAAACCTCTGTGAGTCTTCAGGACTCTGCAGTACAGGCACAGCAGGACCATGAAACATCAGCCTTGGCGGATCCAAAAGCTATTTTCACCCAAGAAGTTGTTCTTTAAATTGAAACCCAAGTCTACAAAATTATTTTTCTCTTTGTATCTTTTAATAGAGATGAGCAACATGCTTTTTTTTGTTTTCTTTTCACTGAAGTGAACCGCCGTAGTTCTCTAGATTCTATGCAGCGTATCCATCCCTTCCTTTTTATGGAATACAGACTCCTGGAAGGACCAAGTGGAGATAATCTAAATAAGTATCATGAATAATTTTATGAAGCCAAAGGTGATCAAAAAACAAGCTCCAAATGTTTGTGAACATCAGACTAATTTTCACCTCGTTGATGCTGATGCTGCACATTGCGTTCTGAGATGGCCTCTCATGTCTCCCTGATGTTATTGACTGCAGAAGGTGCAGAGATGAGAACCAGGCTCTGCATTTCACATTTTAAGGTCACTTTTAACAAGTGAGGTCATTTCACACCAAGTTATCCTAGAGCACCTTACCATAACAAACATAATAATTAACAAGCCCTCCTGGTACTTGCATAATAAGCAAACCCTCTTGAGTAATTTTCAGGTATGGGGCAGTTGACCTTTTGTAGGAACTTTACGCCTGTCTGCTAGCCCATCCCTGAGGGTCTGTCACGGCCAACTCTGCCCACAGCCCTGCTGAGAAACCTGCTTCTCCTCTTCTGCCTTGTGCTGCCTTGGGCTGCATCCACGTCCTGCTAGCCAGCCATTACAGCGGTGTTGGGAAAAGGAGAGCACCGACCCACCATCTGGGGCTGATCTCAAAGCTCACAAAGCTTCCCCACATGTGCAGGGTCTGGGTAATCACACACAACCCTGCATGCAGACGGTGCAAAGCAGCAGGCATTTGGAAAATCCCAATAGCACCCAAGGAAAACCAGGTTTTTTTAAATTTCAATTAGTTTATAGGAGCACATGCATTTTTGAAACTTCATAAATGATGAAGTAATTGCATTTAATTCAATTATTACGTTATGGAATTCATCAGAGCTCTTCAGTTCAGGTTACAAACTGTATTTTCCTAAACAACCAGGGCAGGCTGCATGTTAGCCACCAGTTTGCCTCATGAATGCTTCAGCCTGTCTGGAAAAGGAGGGGAATTTGCACAGTAGTGTCATTGCAAAGAACACTGCCAGAACGTTGAGGGAGGTGATCCTTCCTCTCTGCGTAGCCCTGGTGAGATGTCTGAAGTTTTAGAGAGCATGGACCCTGGAAAGTTGTTTGGCATAATGAACACAATCCACATTTCCCAAATGGATGGTAAAGATAGACAAACAACTGTCACCTAAGGAATTTAATTTTTCAGAGCTAAAGGGTTGTCTCTGTCGGGAGAAATCTACCCCTCCATACTCAGCCCCTCAGTGATGCTCCAGGAGAGCCAGGCTGGCAGCAAGAGCCCTGCTGCCTCTGCCATCCTGAAATGATGAACTTCTTCCAGTGCCAAGATATCCCCAAGTTAGCAATCATTCAGCTGGGCCTCCCCAGCAACTCAGAACCTCTGAGGCATCCCAAAGCTGCAATGGCTATAACAAACATTCAAAGAAAACTTCCTGGATGTCAGCAGAGGATGCAGCAATATCCTTAAGGTTCTGTGGAAATTTTACCACATAATAGTAGTTCTTTCCATGCCCCATAACTGCAGGTATAGTGGGATGATGGGATCATTGTCAGGTCTGGGTAGTGACATGCAATTGGAACACGTGACAAGACAAGTGTTGTCTTATTTGCCTTTAGTTAAAAATTACGATGATCTCTATACTTGCTGTATCACGATGACCTTGTGTCCCAGCTTCCACTTTAGAAGACGGTCAGTTAACTGCCCTTACAAATTGCCAGTCATCCTTACCTTAAGAAGAAAAATTTAACTGCTAAATTACTACTACCATGTCCTCTCTTATTAGAGGTTCTGCTATTTACTTGTATGTCTTTAAGACTTCATTTCTCTTATCATTGGAATTATTATAAATATCTTAAGTGTATTTGGTATTCTCCAGTTTGGTACTATTAGATTATAGCTGTGGAACAATATATAACCCCTTGTTTATAAACCTAGAATCGTGCATCTGGGCAATGTATCATCCAATAAATTTATTTGTTTGTATTTTACCAGTGATGAATCACTTTCTTCACGCCACTGTACTCTAACCTCATAATGGCATTCATTATTATAACATATTCAAAGCCTCTGCCTGTGAATGCAGTTAAGGAGTGGTTCTTATAATAAAGATAAATGGCATGGGAAATCTGCTAGTTTGTGCTAAGCTAAGTTACAGTCACTCTTTAGAATAAGAGTTCTGCATTCATTTGTCCATTAGAAGTTAGCAGATAATTTGGATTAAAACCAGATGTTAGCATCTGGGCTTTCCCAATTCTATTCTGAAGGACTGCATAGAATCTTTGAATCATAGAAGGGTTTGGGTCAGAAGGCACCTTTAAAGATCATCTAGTCCAACCCCCCCATGCAATAAGCAGAGACATCTTCAACTAGATCAGTTTAGTCAGAGCTCCATCCTGCCTGTACTGAAGTGTTTCCAGGGATGGGGCATCTACAGCCTCTCTGGTCAACCTGTTCCAGTGTTTCACCACCTTCATCATAAAAAATTTCTTCCTTGTGTCTAGTCTGAAGCTACCCTCTTTTGATTTAAAAACATTACTCCTTGTCCTATTGCTACAGGTCCTACTGTAAAGTCTTTCCCCATCTTTCTTATAAGCTCCTTTCAAGTATTTAAAGGCCACAGTAAGGTCTCCCTGGAGGCTTCTCTTCTCCAGGCTGAACAATTCCAACTCCAACTCTCTCAGCCTGTCTTCATAGGATAATTTTTGTGGCCCTGTAGCATGGTGCTCCCAGCAAAGATTTTTTCCTCCCAAACTTGAATTTTTCTCTGTCCTGGGCTTTGGCATGTGCCCTACCCTGCTATAATGATCTCTGTATTTGCTGTCATGATATCCTCATTTCAGAGGCTAACGTCTTCCCTGCTGCAGATATCAACAGTCCTGTGATTTTTAGCAATGTAATAATGGAAATAAGGGCAAATCAGGCTGCTGAGAGGCCCAGTTAAGTAGGAGGGTTGTTTTTTTTTTTAACCTTTGATGTAAGGAATTGGCTTATGCTGAAGATGATGCATGGAGTAATTTGTTCTCTACCCAGAAAGGGCAAACAGCTTTATTTTAGCAGAGAAGTTCAAGCCATCTTTGTTTTAGCTAGGAAACATTATAAAAGATATTGATGCTTAGTAGTTTGGGATGTGTACAGAGTAAGTTCTGGGATCATTTTGCTTTAGGGAATTTTGGTAAGACATCTGCAGTAGTAATATAGCAACACATACATACAATAATGATGATAATGTAACCATGGCAATGATGATAAGACAGAACTGATTCCAACACACACATGTAAGCCACAGAGGAGAGATCCATGAAAATAAACAGTTTAAGAAAATGAGTATGTCAAATGCATATGCTCAGGCCTAAAAGCCGTTTGTGCAAAGGGTAGTTGCTTTACCCATTAGAATATCTTGTACCCTCTTGTTCCTTTTTTTCGTGCTAAACTAGAGACGTGATGGACATAGAGGGTATAAAAGGCTGTTAGATAGCTTTGCTATCTTAATTTTAGCAGTAGAGTGAGTTAATGAGGATTTTGGCTTCCGAGGCAGCCATACAAATACCACAGTAGTAATTTCTATTTGGGCAGGCGAAACAAATACAGGACAAAATGTTTGAGCATTTCTACTTTTGTCTCAGAATAAACCTGTAGTCAGACCCAGAATTTCTTTGAAAATTAGAGGCAGCAGTTTCTGTCTGAGATGCCTGTATTATCAACAGTGGTTGACAACGGAGTGGCAGGTCTGGGAATGGGGATGATGTGCAAGCCACGTTCTTTGCAGGCCCAGCTCAGGCACATGCACAGCCTCTTACTTGTGCAGTCACAAGAGCTCTACAGCTACACTGTTGAGTCCCAGTCCCTCTCAGTCATACGCACAGCATGCCACCATCCAGGTAGCACAGTGGTCTCATAGATGTAAGAAAAGCAGGTAAAAAAGAGGAGCCCATCAGGGAGGATCTTTAGAGATGAGGAACAGTAGCTCTGCAAGCAGTAACCAATCCCATAAATCTGATTAAGAAAAAATTCCCATTGAATTTAGCAGGAATTTTCCTGTGTTGGACTTACAATATTCAGCCCACTGCAATGTATTTTGTAAGCCTTTGATTGCAAATATGGTTCACAGGTCCATAGGCTTGGATTAGCAGTGTTAAAGACACTGAGGTTTCCACTCCTCCCTCTTTCAGGCTTGCAGCTTCATGGCAGTATCAACTGTTGCTTTTTTCCTTCTTGAAACAGAAAGGAAAAATACAAATTTGCAACATTACAAATCTGTTTTGCATAAGTCCTTGGGCCAAAGCCATCTCTGATGGAACTCTGTTGCCTGGAATTGCATATATTTTCTCCCTGCATTTCACTCCAGAAGTGTCACCATGCTAGGCAGTAAGATGATTTGGTGAGAACAATTGCAGAGATTATCACAAAGAGATCTTGATCTCAAATCTAACCCAAATCTCTGTCTAATACTCTTCATATTAAGTCCAAGTTCAAAGCACTGTGCACTAAATGATGCACTTGGCATCTCTTGGACCAAGCAGCAGAAGCAGGAGATGAATGTATAAAACGGGAAATGGATCACGGCCAATTAGTGGTGCAGAAACCATGGCGGGTCATTTCCGAAATAACAAATGAGCCTGGCAGGCTGGCATGTCTTTGTGCAGTGACCTGGATCAGGCAAGCGTTGAAGACCTTATCTGCATGGGCTGGTTTTGGTGCTGTGAGATGAGCTTAGGAGGCCCTGTTAGTCTGCAGGCACAGAGCAGCTGTGTGAGGGAAAGAACAAGAAGAACTAGAGATATAAGTCAAACTTGTCACTGCAAGACATTTACAAATCATCTGAACTATGGTCCCCATTACTCAGAGCCTGCTTCTGTCCAAGAAGTGTATCTATCCAGCAGGGAGGAGAGGAGGAAAGTCAAAGCACAGATTTCAGCCAATTCCTTTCACTGATTTTTTTTTCCCCCTTCAGTTTTCAAGAGGAAAAAAAGCAGCTGAGGAGCTGGGAACATCTAGTCAGGTCATTAGAGGTCCATGAGCCCAGCTGAGCTCAGAGCCCACCAGGGCAGCCAAAACACAAACAAACCATACAAGATGCTCCCTGTTGCAACGGGACTGCGGCATAAAGAAGGGAACGGGTAGAAGGGGAAACAGAGGCAGAGGAAGATTATGGGATTTGTCTTGGTTTTGACCACATTGGTGGGCACTTACCTCCCAAGAAGAGGATGGTGAGACAACATGATGCCCCCAGTTAATGGCTATCCTGGTGGTTACCCTCTGGTTGGGCATGGTGGACAGCCAATGTACCCAGAGAAGAATCTTACCTGATGTAAAAAAACCACCCAGTAACAGTAACTCTAGGGTTCTGATGTTTACAGATGTCACTGTTAAATGAAAATGATCAAATTAGTTCATTGTAACTTGATGTCAAGGTGAAATAGAATAAAATATGAAGGGACCAGAAGCTCTTTTTTTTTTTGTGACACAAGAGAGCACATACAAGAGAGACAAAAAAAGTAAAAAAGAAGAGAACAGGGAATAAAGACACTTGAAAAGCTTTTCCTCACAGCTTTTGCTTAAAAGAGAGTTATGTATTTATATGTACTTAATATTTCTTTCTTGTTTTTCAGGCAAAGAACAGGTGATAGCTCAAAAGAATTGCTTCATAAGCCTCATTATACTTCCTTTCTGTTTTTTAACCTTACTAGTTTTGTTATGTGGCTCAAAAACACCTTACGTCAGTTGTGCTTTAGATTTCTTTCCATCATTAAGGCCTTCAGCAAATAGTTTTCTCCTCAGAAACACTTGGGGGCTGGAAATTAACTTTGATTTCTAGAACCTGATACACGAATTGACGACTGTAGGTGAAAATGAAGACAAAGGCAACTTTCTTGCAAAAGAGGCAGTCAGAATCACAGCCTTGAATTAGGCTGTACAACACGTACTCCTGACATCAGACAAGTTTTACTCATTCTCCTTTCTGAGCTTGTTACTGATGCTATTACAGATAAATATGTTGACAGCTCATCTTAGGAAAAGAAACATCTCATCTCTGTAGAGAACCACCTGCAGGATGGGATGTGTGGCTGCATAATCTATACAAATCCTACGGCAGAAAACTGAATCTGTCTAGACAAACAGGCAGAAAGATATTCACTATTAATGTCTAGATCTTCAAGTCTTCGGTAAGAAACCGACCCAGGACTAGCTACAGTGGGCTGTGCTGAATTTTTGAGCATTTTTGTGTTGAGATTGAAACTGTGCAGCGAGAAGAAATTCTGATTAATGTAAATTTTCAAGGTCTTCATGCAAATTTTCACCATAAAACCCTTACGCTTCAAAATTCTCCACAAAAACTTTTTGAAGATTTAAGTTGCTCAAAATACATTTCAGCAATGATACTTTGTTTTTATTTTGTTTCTCAGAAATGTTGTTACAATATAAAATAGAACACACAATTAAACAATTCAAAGGAACACAATGCCTTCAAAACTAGGAACCTTAATGTTCAGTTCCAAAATGTCAAAACAGGATAGTCGGATATCAGAGCTACTTTTGCTGTTCAGACTGGAATTTGGCAAAATCGGCATGGTTATATAAAAGAAAATGGTACTGCTAGGCTTTTTTCCTGTCCTGTCCTCATGGACATCAGCTAAAATGGGTACAAATTATTAACGATTTATCAATATTAACATTTTTCCTTGCTGTACAATGACGTTTATCATACAAGTAATGTAACTGGCTCAATTACATACTTTTAAGGGAAAACAGCACTTTGTTTTAAACTAAATTTTATACTGCTTACAAACGAGTTTTTTATTTTGCAAACACACTTTGTAAAATGGCACTAAAAGCAACAAAAGATTGGGAAAGGACACAAAAATATCTGACTGCATCAAATAATCAAAGGATTTATTTAAAGACCACACATATTCAAAAGGAGATTGATTACTGTGATAGGGTCATAACACTATTGAGCCTATGGTACAACAGGGAAGTGGCACTGTCACATTACATGACCAGCCTTGGACATGATAGCTGTGTCGATAGGGTGAACAGAAACTTTAGGAAGTCAAAAAAACACTTTAGAGTTCAAAAAAAAAAGTATGCAGAAATCTTCAGCAAAAAAAATTGCCCTTCCTAGGTAGACCCAAGCCACTGTTGCTTATGGCCAATGGGCTTACAGCCACAAAGGAAGTCCGGGATCCCTTGTGAAAGAAGCTTTCTGAATTTGAGATGATCAGGAGCTGGACCTGTACAAAGGCACTGAACTCCACAATAATACAAACACTGGGGAAAACAGCAAATTCAGTAAGTCATGAGCAACAGGAGGGAATAGTAGTAGTTGGGAGGCATCGCCCTAGGAATGAGAACTGGGTCAGCCTTCCAAAGGAGTGGAACGGCTGTATTAACTCATGGTCTAGATGAACAGAAACAGAAAGAGGTGCAATACCATAACGTATGAGTTCATCCACTTAAAAAAAACCCCAGCTGTGAGTTGAAGTTTGCTAATTGGAAATAAAAGAGAAGAAAGAGCTGGTTGGACACAGGCAGATGACCATAACTATGACATTTCCATAGATAAGATAGGTCAACTGAGCTATTTCCACTTGATACATGAAATGTATCAAATAGCACAGTACAAAGTCTTTTGGAGACTTAACCTTGATTTTTGCATGTGGCTGTAATTATTCATGTTTCAGAAGGCAGTGTAAAACTAGACCAGGCAAATGAAGACCTGTTAGGAATATCCAGGGAATGGAAACAGCTACACGAGTGAAGTCTAAAAGAAGTTATATTTATGCTGTAATGAATCATAAATTCACTACTTACAGTTACAACAACATGATGTTTTCCTGAAAAGATTATCCTGGAAAGAAGTGGTATAAATCAGCCCGTGCAAAACTCCATGGCCAGGGCATCTTGCTAAAGCCTAATCCAGTTGTTTTTGCACTGCCCTTTATCATCCACCTTATGGCAGACTTTGGCATGTATAAACTCAGGAAGCAAATGCTGAGACAGAATCTGATTGCCGTCCATAAATATGCTGAAGGTGGGAAAGCAAAAGCAATAGAGAGGAACAAGAGCTAAAAAAGCTTCAGGACTATGTTGTCACCTGGACAAGAGAAAAAACTGATCATAAGCAAATTCAGTCTGGAATTCTGAAGAAGGATTTTAACTGTCCAAGTAGGATAGCTTGAGAATGGTGGTGTAGCATCAAAAGCAGGAGCAGAAAACTTAATTGATTTTACAGTTTCATCAAACTGGAACTCAATTAATATTTTAAAGGGATTTCATGGCATAGCTCTCTGAAAGAAGTGAGATCTGGATTCAGTGATCCAGAACATTGCTTCTAATTTTGTCTTACTAAAATACAGCTGTAAATAATATGCCCAAAAAACATGACAGACCACCAAAAATCCTCTGAAAAAAAAAAGCATACTGGGGAAAATAGAAAATAGATTCAAAGGGCAGCATCATGATTCCAGGAGAAAGAAGAATGTGAACTGGAAAGCAAGAGATGCATAGGGAAGGGAGAAAGCACTAGGCAACACATCAGAGTTATCTAGTAAAAAAAACCCACAACAACACTGTTTTTGTCAGCAACACTGTGATTTAGTGTCCTTATTAATAATATAGGAAATATGAGCTGCACACAAAGGGCTCTCACAGATGACCCTGGCCTGGGAGGAACTGAAAGGTGAGTCAGAATATGGAAATAACACAGAGTGACCTACTGAGTCTGGAAACATTACAAGAGAAAATAACAAGATGAGTTTCTACTTGCAAGCATGAAAATATACCTGAGGCAAAATCCTCCAAAACACTTGTAATCAATGGCAAACTGCTAGCAGGAGTACTGAAACACTTTGCAATGAGAGTGGGTGGCCAATTGAACATAAGTGCATATTACAGTTTGGCTGCGAAAATGCTGATGCAATTTTAGGGTGAAGTTCCCTTGATATTTGAATCAAAGGCAATAGAGATCTATTTTCTACATCATTTTAATGCAAATGGATCTAGAATAATACACCCAGTTGGGGGAGTTGCTGTGCATGGACAAATTGGAAAAAGGAGGGTAGAAAACAATAAAAACTATCAGGAATCTAGACAGACAGCCTTACAAAGCAGATTTAAAAGCTCTGTGCGTATGAACAACAAAGGTGCTTTCAGCTCTGTTTTTCTGTGACTCCATGCTTAGCAGGTATAGATTCAGAAGATAGGAATGCCGAAGGGGAGATAACACTTTCGACTACTACATAAAAAAATGGAAATGCCAAATGGGGTGAAACTGGCAACATGAAACCATAGGCTTAGTAGCAGAAAAATCTTTCAAGATGTATTCAGCTGTAGAAAAGCTGCTGGGGGATCTGGTGGAAGCCTGGTCACTCAGGATTTTTACAACAAGGCTGGACAAAACATTAGAAAATGTACCATAGGGAGCCATTCTCCTCTGGCCAAGAGCAGTGGAGCAGATGATCTAATAGGCTTCTTGCATCTCTAGCCTCTACAGTTCTATGATTTCTTACTGTAAAGCACAATATTTCAAGAGGAAAAAAAAATTAATACAAGGTAAAATATTAGGTGGTAAAAAACCCCAACAAACAAACACAAAACGTATGGAGAATGAATGGAGTTCTGTCCTTTCGCCTTTCTGTATTTAAAGGAGTTCCTTCAGGCACATTGTTTTCTTGTCAGAGGCACTTCATTTTCTTTCTCTCACTTACCATTTTCTCTCTCACTACAGAAGCAGAAATAGCCACTTGGGACTGCTGATGTCTTTCTAAGGAAGGATGCTGCTCTCATGCTGTGGAACAGCATCAAGGCTTTGGTCAGTCAAAATAGAAAAATGTCATTGTTTTCTTTGGGAACAGATTTCTTTTTAAATCAAACCCCAAGCAAGTACATGCATCATGGTATATCCCCCAACATAGCAGTTCTGCTCCTCTTCTGCATTTCCTTCCTCCCACCTTCCAGTACAGACTCTCATTTTACCACCTTCTTCACCCATTGTTTTTGTGGAAGCTGAGCATTCACAAGTCCATACTACCTTCAGGGAAAATTATGTGCGAACAACATGCCCCAAAAAACCCAGGGACAGTAGTTCAGGTTTTTCAATGTGCATTCACTTGTCCCATTCATCATTAGTGGGAATTGTGAGACCTCTGGTGACTTTGAAATCTTGATCAGCACGTAGGTCCTGATGACAGGCAAATGCACTTTCAAAGGGAATAATAAACTGATTTTCAGAAGTCATGGCAGCTTTAACACACAAACATGTCAGCTAGATATATAACACAAGACTATGCACCTCAGCTGTTACCTCAGTCTGCCCTGGGGCACTTTCACAGCACGTGGTTGCCCTCAAACACCAGGGTACCATCCACATGAGATCAACAGGGTTACTGAAACCTTGAGGCATTGTTTCAAAATGCTGTTTGAGCAGGGGCTTCTTTGCTGAGGTTTGTTTGTTGGGACTTTTTGTAGAGAAGGAGCAGTAGAGGTGGTAAATATAAGGGCAGTCTGTAATTGTGTGCATCAGAAAGAGTTTCCCAAAGCAGAAGCTTCAGCAACATTTCCTAGAGACAGATCCATAATATTATTTCCTCAAAACCTGCTTTGAGATAGCATTAATAATCTAACTGTGGTTTTGGTCATGAAAACACCTTTGAACTGGGTGGGGTTTTTATACAGGGAAAAACTGTTTCTATTTCTTGTGCAAATCACACATTCTGTATATAGACTAGAAGTACTTTATCAACAAACTGCAGTCAGCTTCAGGTGAGTAGCTGTGGTTTATAACAGAGCACGGTCACACTCACACTGTGAGAAGGGAGCTATTCAGCCTAGAGACTGAATCCAGGATCTTAGAGCTTTTGCCTTAAATTGCCACGAACATGCTGGTATAGTTAGCCTGTCAGGACCAGGCAGTTCCTAGGGAAATGTCCTCCAGCACATGGCTAGTTTTCAGAAGATAAGCCAACCCAACAGAGATGCTGTTGAGCAGCAGGTGGTCTGAAGATGCTTTGGGTCCCAGTTTCATTCATATTCCCTTTGCCGTGAGTCAGTCCTTCCCAACCTGCTTCAGTCCTTCAACATTTTGACATCTGGAGCTGGTGCCAGCCCCACTGCAGCTCAGGACATGCTAGGTGGGGGGGAAAAAAATCAAGCTGAAGCCCGAAGTAGGCTTATCACAGGCTGTGGAAGAATAGAGCCTCTTTGGTGGCAAACATGTGGTCAGAAAGTTGCCTGAAGTATCTGAGGGAAGGGGATCCGCCTGAAATTATTGTCTTACAAGACACGGGGGAAAAGAGATTCCTATTTACCTTACAAAACTACTGGCAGCACATACAGATTTGTCACGGTTTGTGATATTAATGATAGCAATGGGATGTGGGACTTTCAGATTTTACATCTCAGCTTCACATCAGTACTTTGCTGATAGCTCACTGCTCACTGGTTCCAGTTTGGGGGATCTTCTAATCTATTTTTAGTTATCTAAAGGTCTGGCATATGACCTGAGCTTGTCATTTGCCTTCCCTTTAGAATCAGTGGAGAGGGCCATGACTAGTGATTTTCTTGTGCTGTCCTGCAGGACTCTGAGCTTGGGTGGGTGTGTCACACTGGGGACAGCAATGCTCACTGATCCACAAGAAAAGGTGCTTGAAACAGACTGAGAAAATGGCTTTGCTCAGGCAATTAGGAAATCTGGTTTTGTGCTCAGCTAAAGCACTGCATATCATTGAGGGAAAATATGAACCATGTCTTCACTCTCAGGTTTGCCCAATGTCTTTAGAAATTACAATAGGGTCTCTGATATTTTTATCTCGGTATGCCAGTGCATGAACACTCTTGTTTACACAGGGTAATCACAGGGACATAAAAAACAATACAAGACAGGAAGATAGAAACACTTGCAAACACCTTTTCAGTCAAAGTAAAAAGCTAGCGTACTGAGCTCTGCCTGACTTTTAAAACCCTCATTTCCTCACTCCTGACAGGTGTGAACAGGACACCATCCTGTTTGGTGACTGCCTTCTAAAGGAAACACATGCAGTAAATGAACCTTGATTTTAAATTAGAGAATGACATGAATCCAAACCATCTGGCCTGTGATACAGCTCCAGCCTCCCTCTTTACAAAACTAAGGTTCAGCCTTTTTGTGTTGCTTTGAGCACTGTCCTTTGCTCCTCTTCAGGCTATGTAGTCCTTGTGTTCATACAGCCCCTGGGGAAAAGAAAAAGATTTAAACCAAAGCAAAACAACCCAAAATTCATCCCAGAGATAAGAAGAATATGTTGGTGACTCGTTACGCCACACAGAGTGCCCATTACTTTTGTTGACTTCAAGGCCGTAGTCACTCACAGAGAACAGGGCGATAGTATTTACATTGGGATTTCAAGGAAGACTGCTCCTATAAATTAGTAAAAGGCATGAGTCATCCCAGAACAGCGTTTGATCCAAGAGATGCAGTTATCAACCCAGCATAACACTCTAGCATCTGTCCAAAACACTGCACACCCTCATTAGCACACTATTCCTGGGAGCTAAGCAGGCTGAAGGTTGCAAAGAGGTGCTATTGTTATACCAGGAGTAATTCTTATGTTTTATTGATACCCAATAAACTGTGTGTTAGCCTGAAAGCACAGAGAGAGAGAGAGAGAGAGGAGTGGAGGGCTGGAGTAGTCTGTTATACAACACTCAAACACAGGGAGTGAAACTGGCCAAATCCTTTTCAATTACTTTTTTTCAATAAATGTCAGGTTTGGGGAGGAGAACCATCTGAGCAATTTAATAATTAATAAGAATGCATTCATCCCGCTGTACAGCTGGACACATCACCTGTGAATAAATCCCCCAGATAATATATTTGTGGATATTCATATTATTTTTTCATTCTGCTTTTTTTTCCCAATTTCTTTTTTTTTTTTTTT
>VZTJ01005843.1:1028222-1073748 GCA_013397795.1 Orthonyx spaldingii
TTGGTTTTTTTTTTTTTTTTTTTGGTGTGTCAATTTAGTCCCAGTTGCCCTAGGATTTTCCTGGAAATCAACTAGAGAGATAACCGCTTGGGGGAAAGGGAACAGCATGTGGACCTCAGGCACCTGTCTGTTCAGGAGCAGAAGTGATGTTTGCAATGATTAGGACTCACGGCAATGCAGGGAACCTGACTGGTGAGCTGCACAGATTAGGTGATGCGACGGGACTCCAGGAAAGACAGAAAAATATGGGTGCTTTGCACAAGCTGGGAATTACTGTAGGTGTCAATTAACCTAGCAGATCACAGGGTTTATTAGGCTGAATTATTTATCCCAAAGATAAAATACTGAAAGAAAGTAAGGCATCATTAAACACCATGGCATTGCACAGAGTTTAGGCAGTGAACCAAGTTTCCAAACAATTTAATTTATTAGGGACCTAAATTGTACTAGATTATCAAATCAAGTGGAATAGAGAGAGGCAATGCATTTTATGTTCAGTGCCCAGAATGTAATAAGTGTGTTATTCCGTTCATGCCATGTCTCAGCCTGAGCTATGAAGAAAAAGGGATGTTTCCTCTGTAGGGTAATTTTCCATTTTATATCCATTTTTAAAAACTGTCAAACAGTTGTCATGAAGGAAAAACATTTCTAGTTTATCACTGAAGCTTGAAACCTGTTAAATGTTAATGTAAAATGGAGCACTACATATAGTCCCAATACAATGGGAAGAAGCTTAACTGTTTGAAGTCTGTCTTTGTGAAGATTATACCCTGGCAGAAAAAGACAATAGGAGAGTTTTGCCTTGGGAAAAGAGAGATTGACAGGTCTGCATGTTTTTCTGCAATCAATATTGTAGACAGAGCTCTTCTTACACGGTGGGGTTCAATTAAAGAAAAAAACACGAGAATTTGGGGGAATTCCCTAAAGAGTTCAAATCCTTTCTGAGAGGAGGGAATGTTTTTTTCAAGATGAGCTTGCATGAAAAATTCATGCAGTGGATGGATACATTCATACAAAAAGAAATTTGATAAATAAATAATTGTTTTAATACTGAGTCACATAGCAATTGCACATCCATATTGACCACTTTAGTTTGCAAAACTAGTCCTTAGTGTAAACATGTGTAAAATTAAATCACCCAGAAAAAAAATATAAGGCAAAAGGTCATACATGTTAACTGAAGCAAGTAGTTCATACTAAAGTCTCTCACAACATCCAGGAAATAAGAAACTGCCACATGCAGCCAAGAAGCCGGTACAGGGATGAACACAAAGAGACAGACAAAACACAGCATGAAAACGGGTGATAAGCAGAGATTTGCAGCCATCAGGAAGGAGAGAAGAGGAGGCAGCTGCAAAGACAGGAGGCCGGAACAGAGGAATTGAGCTGGAAATACATACAGTTATGATAGCGGCTATGAAAGCGATTACATGAAGCTGCAATTAGCTAGCTGTACTCCACTGCTATTCAGGCATACTTGCAGCCCTCTCCTCATTTTCCCCCGTATTGACTGCATGAGAGTCAGTTATCTTTGTTGGAAAAGAGTTATGTACAGAACATTTGGGATGGGCAAATAAAGCGTCAGCCTGGTCTAGGGTCTCTGCATCTCCAGGTCATGGAGAAATGCAAAAGGAGGGGAGCTCAGGGAGAACTCAGCGCCAACCACAGCCTGCATTTCTACTGCACTCCTTCCCCACTAGGAAAGCAAAAACAAAGAGGAAAAACTGCAATGCTTTTTTTTTTAGTAACTTCTGTGTCTTTGGTACCTGTCAGTTCCTCTCCCTCACCTTTTTATCGCTTTTGCATGGTTGTTTTCTGTGTTGTCTCACATAATTTTCTTTCCTCAGCCAGTTCTTTCCTCAGATATCTACAGCTCAGTGCACAGTCCTGTAAACCTCTTCCCTTTCCTTTCCTGCACCTTTCTCCACCTGCCTTATCCCCCACCCATGTCCCTTGCTAAAAGAAACCTTCCTTTGTGTTTCTTTCACAATCTCTCTCTACACAGTCATATTCTTTGGCTACGTGATTCTGCCTGCACCAAGGGAAGCCCTAGGACATTGAAATGGCCTTTTCTTCAGTCACAAGGTGAGCGGCTGACATGATCCTGACAAATTACTATGAAGAGGCAGATGAAATAATCTGTAAGAAGCTAGGAAAAGTCTCACAATCACTGGCCCTTGTTCTCACAGGGGACTTCAACTTATCAGATGTCTGCTGGAAATACAAAACAGCACAAAGGAAGCAGTCTAGGAGGTTCCTGACACAAATGGTGAGTGAGGCAACTAGGGAAGGCAATTGTGAACTGACAGAGATTGTTGAAGTAAGAAGGGGGATCAGCAGAACTGCTAGCTTGGACTTCCAGGGAGCAGACATTGGCCTGTTAAGGAGCCTCATTGACAGAGTCCCTTAGGAGGCAATACCAAGGGCAAAGGAGTCCAGAAAAGCTAGACATTCTTCAAGAAGGAAATCTTAGAGGTGCAGGAGCAGACCACCCCCATGCGCCAAAAGCCAAGCTGATGGGGAAGACCAGCCTGGCTGACAAAGACAGCTTTGGCTGAAATTAAAGAAGAAAATTACTTTTGGAAGAAGGGGCAACAACTTAGGAGGACTACAAGGATGTCACATGACATTGTGCAGGGACAAAAAAAAGGGGTCAAAACCCAACTAGAATTTAGGGCTGTGGTAGAATTGGCGGTACTGGGTTAATGGTTGGGCTCAATGATCTTAAAGATCTTTTCCAGCCTAAATGATTCCATGATTCATCTTCTTTTCCCTTCTCCAAAGGGGGACTCCCAAAGACTTGCTCTGAGCATTTCTCTTGAATTGCTCCCCAATGACAATGAGCTTGGTTTCCTAAGCAGACCAAATAAATGAGAGGAAAAGTCATGCCTCCCATCCTTCCCCCCCGTAACAGGAATCACCTTAAGAAAACAAATTTTTTCCTATGTTTTTTAAAAAAGACAGAATTAACTCTCCCTCAACCTATGGTACTACAATAGGCCATGCTCTTCTTTGACTCATGACTGGGTTAGTCACCTTCAAGTTAAAGAATAGCACTATGTAGTAGAAAACACTAATTTTTAAAGAGTGAACAGAAAACTAGAGGCTGATGGTTGTGTTTAGTTACAGGGTAAATTTAAACTGCATTGCTTAGTCCCAAACTGCGTCCCTTACTACACTACAGGTTTTACCACAAAAGAGCCCCTCTGGAAAGGAGGCTGGTAAGTAGGAGACCTACATGGTCATTGCCATGCTGAAGACAGGTTTTGGCAAATAGTGTTTGGGCAGACAGATAAGTTTATGTAAAATAACCTGAATCTCTGGTTTATAAATCTGTAAAATTCATCCTTGCAGTAAAAGGACGTGCCTGTGCATTTTTAAGGTCTTGTCCAAAAGACCTTACTACAGAAAACTCATTTAATCTACCTTAGAGGGTTGAAGGGCTGAGTCAACCCTGCTAGGATTTGAACCTATCACTCCAGGGAGCCTAATTATTGCAAATGTGGCGCTTAAACCACTAAACCCTTCCCTCCTGCTCTAATCACTTCTCAAAGAGCCCCTTTTGATCCCCAAAGTTTACGCAGCACCTGTGATAAAGGCAAAGTATTTAACAAAGTCTCTGTAAGCTGAATATATCGTTATTCATATTACAGCAGGTTTAAAAGATCTGGGCAAGGATGAGAACATTGTGCTGCAACAAAGATCACAGTAGCAGCACTGTGAATTGCTTCTCAGCTCCACTCTCTTTTCCTTGTGCTACACAATAGAAAAATGGAGTGAGAGGAGAACTGAGATAAATTGTGCATGCTCCTTCCATGCTGCACCCCTAACCACGGGTTTACTTGAAGAAGTTTTCATGTCATGTATCTCGACCACAAACTAGTGGGCTGCATGGCTGAAGGGTGACAGCTGAGTGAGTCTTGTTCCCCTCTTTATGCATGCCAAGCATCTTCAGGAGCCATGCACTTGGGAATGTTCCTGATAGGGGCATGACTGTGATGCAGGAGCATGGGAGGCTTGGTGTGTGGGCATTGAGAGGGCATTGCTGCTGCAGGGTAGCAGCTGATAAAATATCTGTAACAGGGACTGCTAATGACTGCTCCTTGAGTTTCTTTACTTATCTCAGGATGTTGGTAGTATTTCTGCACAGTTTAGAAGGCAGAAGTGAAAGCTGATGAGAATCTCTTGACAAGGCTTCTCGTTGGAGGTGGAAGGAAAAGCAGGACTGAAGAATAAAAGGAAGACTTTTTTCTCAAACTCTGAGCTTTAAAAAAAAAACATATCCCATACTCCTCCTCAGAGATAATATTGCAGCTAATAATTTTGCCTTTTATTCCCTGGGAGAAAAGGGAATTTTTGTCCCCCCCTCTTCCTCTTTCCATTACCTGGAGGGGATGCACTTTTTCTACTGACATACAGATAGACTAAATCTGAAATGCTAATGGACTGGCAGTGTTTGCAGTGGGGTGAACGGTTTTCTGCTGGAAGGCTGGTTGGCAGGATACTGTCCTGCAGTCATTGAATCATTGCACTGAATCACAGCCATGTTGGCAGGATCCCATTCTGAGGAAGTTCACAGTACTGTCAAACACCTGCTGTTGCCATTGAATGGTATTATGCAAGATCTGAAATTCTATTTATCGAAATCCCTATTTGATTTTCTTCCCCCTCCTTTTCAGTCACTAGTCTCAAATGACTGCAGCAAAACCTATTCCCAAGAGCATTTCAATTCAGCCTGATGCCAGGATACCAGTTTTCATAGGGTGAAAATCTGCTCTTCTTTGTACTGATGCAGAGATGCTAAGGTAGTGCAGGATACAAAGACACACAATCATTCCTACAGTATGCGCTCTGCAGAGTTACTCAGGTAAGAAAATCAAACAGACTTTGACTCACAGAAGGTCAACCACCTTTTAATTCCCTTGAAAGCCCTAGTTGTACAGCCTGGTGGGAGAGTCCACTACTATAAATAGGTTTTATCTCCTAGTCTTCTTAGAGATAGTGGCAGTTTCAAGTTTGAGCCACCATGATGGGAAGCTTGGCTTACACACACCAAGGAAATGAAGAATGCCAGGTTATGAGAGTTAAAGTATATTCTTCTTTCTATTAGCTTATAAGATAAAGTAATTTAAAATGGTATTTCACTGGCATGAGCCATACCTTATGTTCTGCTATACAGCCCACTTTACCTTGATGTTTAGGGAGCCTTTCTCAAAAGCAGTAACTTCACTCTGTCTCTTTGGCTTTACTCCCAGCTCAGCTGGCATCAAGCATCTCTGGCACATCCCTGCTCCAGGGCAGCCCCAGCCATCCCAACTTTTCAGCCACCTGCATTGTGACCAAATCTTCTCCTTCTTTTTATTTCTATGGACCTGCCACCCTCTTTCCTGCAATCCTCTAATTTTGCATATTCTGTTCTGCAAACACCACTCCCCAACTGACCATTTCCTCAATCAACAAATCTGCACAAAAAAAGATGTCTTCTTGTCCAAACTAAAACATCTATTTGGTTAGCAATTCATCAGGAGTTGTCAGTGAGTTATGCCAGCATGCAACAGAGCTCTTCCTGTCAGAGCCCAGTCTTTCCTGCTGGTTCTTTCTTAAGTCTTTGGATAACACTGTTACCTTGTATCAAGCTCACAGTCTGTGTGTGTGAGCTTCTCTTTAGCTTCTCACACCCATCCCCTAGCTTTAAGTTTCACCTCTTTTTTTTTAAGGAAAAGTAAAATCTAGACTTGCATACCCAGTTACACAACAAAACTCTGAACCAGGAGCTCATTAACTTGGGTCTCAGTTCTTGCAGCATCCTTTACTTTAGCACTAACACAATCTTGCCTTGACAGTATTCCTCTGAGCACCACTGCAAAAATCATTTTTGTAGCCTGTTGTTTGCTCATGTCACCTCTCATTGTGAATCCCTCCACTGGCTGCCTTTTCTCTGCTGTGTAAAGATATTGCTTGTCCCTGTGCTGTCATTTTCTTTTTAACACTTAAAAGGTGATTTCTGTCTCCCGTCTGCCCATGGCTCTCATCTCTGCTGCCCCCTTTGAGTCTCATGCAAGTCCTTTTTTTTCCATACCATGCTCTCCCCTGTGATAGCACTTGGAGTTTCAAACAGCATGTCCCCAAACAGGTGTAAAAAATGCCTTATTTTTGTCCTTTAAATCCTTTCTCTACACTTGCCTTGCATAGGAGAGTTATAAAAGCCTCCATATATTTAGGCTGCCAACAAGTTCTTCATGATGACCAAGAATCCCTCTCCAGCTGTACATTTCTCCTGTCCTTCCTTTCACAAGAAGTCACCATCTCTTCAGCAGATTGTGATACAATAGGATTTAACAAAACAAATTTTCAAATAAGTATCTTTAAAAGAAACCAAACCAACCAAAAATCAAACAAAAAAAAAAAAGCCCTGTGAAAAACTGCAAGCCCCATGCAAAATTTTACACATGTATTTTAGAATAGAGCCCCAAAATTAGCTTATATTTGTGGGAGGGATGTGACCGAACCTGCAACTGGGGTAACAGAGATCGATTGCTGGGATATCAACAACTAGGATATCAGCACTGAAGAATTGTGTCCAAAGCCACTTGCTCCCTCCAGTCACATGTAGAGCCTGTGACAGTACAAGGGCCTGGACCCCTCTCACAGATCCCCAGTTAGTGCCAAGCACTCAGACATTAATCATCTACACACTTGCTGTCTTCAAGCTGATACAAGCTATTCACTTTTAAACTAAGAGCTTGGAAACAATGGCTTTTAAAACCAGAAAGCAAGATAGTAATTAACATGACCTGTCTATCACCCAGATTTTTAAACTGCATTATAAATGTTTTGTTGCTGAAGATTAATTATGTAAATCTTCACAGGAGTCTCACACAACTGAAGGAAATATTAATGTTTGTTCATCAGCTCTGATTTTTAGCTCTCAGCTGCTTTCTAAAGGTTGTTGGAGTTCTAGTCTGCTATCAACATCACACAATTACCATTATCAATAGCCCCAGTGCTTTGTGCTGCATGTAGCTGATAGCTCTGTGTTCATGTGGTTGACTAGAGCTGGTAACAAAATTGAGACAAACAATGTTTGAACCTATAGACATGGGAGGTCAGGAGCTGCAGATCTGACTGTGGTCACATCCACTGTAACCTGCTCCTAATTCTGTGACCAAGAGCTGTCAGGTGGTTCATGGAAAAATATTGCTTAGTGAAAAATAAAAGAAGCTGAATTTTTAAGACCATTGGAACATTAAAATATTTTTTATTACTTTTTCACTGTGTAATACAGATGCCATTCAGAAAAGCAACTTTTAAGGCTTGCATGGACCTCTTAGAGCTTTTTATGTGCTGTTGGCAAGCAGGATCAGGTGAGAAGTATTATTTCTGCTGAAGTTTTCATGAGTTCAATGCAATTACTTTCAGCATGTCCAAAACTCATAGGCTCAATAGAAAGAATGTTTTGGCAAGATGGTATTTTGTCAATAGCAAAGTGCTAACATGAACCTGTGTCTTGAGGACTTTGTGGAAATGTGATAATGTGTTCAAGCTCCAGCCACCAGCATCTCCACTGCTCAAAGCCACAGGATTTTGCAACCCAAGAGCTCTCCTGGACAGAAAGGAAGCTGTGGTGCAGGTGAAACACTCCATTAAAAAAGCACAGTAAGAAACTAGCAAAAAAGTTTAAATGGGGAGCAATTCTGTACTTTAAGTTACAAGGGAAGGTGAGCATATTTGGCCACACAGTTTCAGATTTAGGATTTCTCTTTTGTTCTCTAGGCCTCACAGCCATTTAACAGTTTATCTTTGCTGCAGAATTGATATTTTCCTTTAAAAAACTGAATCACTTTTACTATAGCTAACCATGGGAAAATCATATGATAAACCTGTGTCTTGTTGATCCCACATATCTCAGTACATTGTTGACTCTGAAACATAAAGGCAGAAATAAAAAATATCATTGATTTTCAGTCCTTCCCCAATGACCATGTTACCAGAAAAACCCAGCTACCTTGTTTGTTTTATACAATCTCCAAGCACATCCGTGCCCCCTCAGGTGCCAAACCCAGCACTTATTAACACCCTGTTCCCCCGGGCTCCTTGTGGAACACTTGGTTGCTGCTGCTAGTGGCTTTCAGGCATAACTGCACAAAATTAAAAAACAAGTGTGTTAAAAAAAAAAGCATGCAAAATTAACATGCGAACAAACAACAGGGGCCACTCAACTGATTATATTTTCACTGTCATGTTGTATTAATTAAAGCTTCCCATCCCTTAATTAAAATGAAACAGCCAGAGAAACTCCACCACGTTGTGCAGGGTGGCTGAATCAAAGGGTTGCTCCGAGGGGTTTACAAATATGCTGCCAGGTAGTACCCAGGGCTTTGAGTGAAGAGATCGTCCTGATCAATGGCACTCAGAGCTTGGATCCAAATTTCCACGAAGTATAGGCTTGTGACCCAAGGTTTTGTTCTGGCCCCATCTTTAATTAGAACCTGCTCTGGCTTTCCCTAACTCAGCTGCAATACTTGGCATGGACCTCCTGCATATTTAGATGACAACTAATGAGGATTTTTATTAAACTTGAGCCTCAACTGGGTGGGAAAAGGGAACAGCTTTTTAGTATCAGACTTTTGCCTCTGGAATATTTCTCAGCACGGAGCAAAGAACTGGGGGAGGACATGGTGATAGGAATGCTGTCAGTGCTGCCACTAATGGGGCCTGCCTGGGGCACACTGTTCAGTATCCCTTGGAAGGTGACCTTGACTGATAACATTTACATTTCAGCAGCCATTTGGCATATTTGATTGTGTCTACAGCAAAAAAACCACACGATTCTCTGAGAGACATGCAGCTCAGATCAATGTCTTCAACACCACTGCCCCCCTGTCCTGCCATTCTCTGATGTTTGCTATTTAGTCTGAAAGTGCAGGCTACAAGAACACCATGGCACTGCCCCTTCTTATTAATGTGGGGAATCGATTCCATCAAGTGCTGTCCATACAGGCTGACTCAAGGTACAATCTGCAAATTAAAGGCCTTCTCAAAACAATTAAGTAATTGAAATCAGTAAGAAAAGTGCTTGTTGTCCAATGAACCAAACAGCTGGCCATTATTATTTGCCTTTGGTGTGATTTATCAGCCTTGGACATGTGGGAGCGACTGTAGGTGTCTGCCAGAGGTATTGCTGGGTTAGATCCCAGAAAGCTTTGTGACTGCAGCTCCTGTCATTTCCTTACCCCACAGGATCTGTCTTGCAGAAGGTGGAGATTTGACAATAACTCCCAGTCCTTCCTGCCACATGTTTCAGAAGCTCAGCAGATGGCTATGTGTTCCTACCACCTGGCCAAAGGGTGCTGTCGCCCTTCCAAACAAATGGCATTAGCACCTCTGAGGGACAGGCCAACCCACTGATGCTGATGTGCTTTAATTCACGATATCAGGATGGTTAAGAGCACACATGGGGCTAGATAGGATGGCTTACCAGATGGGTGGTAATTTGTTAAGCTGCAAAAGCTTTCAATTGAGTAATCATAAGCTAAGGTCTTCAGCCAACATAACAGTCATCTGGTTTGTCTTTAATATAATTGTACAAAAATAGGAAATTAAAATTTTGGGCCACAGTGTGTGCCAGTCCTTTTATTAACTTTGAAAATAAGAATCCCCTTCTGCCTTCCCTCTCTGCTGCTGGAAGTTCAATCACTTATCAAAATAGTGATGCCCTTTGTCCTGGTATATTACTGTAATGCTAAAACATATGTTATATTAAATATTAACCAAGTGCTAATTGGAGCATCATTTGGCCAAGGAAAGACGTGGCTTTGTATTGTCAATGGTTGTTTTCAGTCTTCTCAGTACTTTGCTCTACAGTTAGCTTATCCTGTTACTCCATCATCCTGGAGCTTGAGAAGCATTGTATCATCTCCTGAAATCAGTTTTGTGCTCCCTTTTGCACCCCAGTTTATGTACACTGGGAGTCTCCATTGTGGACAATATTGCCTGGGGTGTGAGCTGATGCATTGAACTCTGGATTTCAATTCAGTTTGCCAATTGTCCTCGCAGGTGAACACAGGAAAATCACTTTATTTACCCTGTGCTTCTGTTTCCCAGGTATAAGCTGCAGGAGGAAAAACATGGATATTTAAGTTATTAAGGTTGTCCTCTCACTGCAGGTCATAGGAAGAAGCATGCATTGTAAAATTCCATGCTGGAAAATCTTTGTCAAAATCATTGCATCCAGTCCTACTATTGACAAATTCTTAAATATGAGATTGGTTCATTCAACATACCTGGAGATGATGAGTGGCTTACAGCCCTCAATTACAGTGTGAGATGAATAACTGTCTGATTAATAGAACGGCTGTGATTTTTCAGAACAAGATGGGTAACACACCTTTATTTGCATAGCAGGAACCTCAGGCCTTAAAATATTTTCCAGATTCCTGATCAAAAATGGTTTGTCACTGAGAGCTGCAGCTGGGGCACCTGCAGGAACGGATCAGTTGAAATATCTGCATAGCTTAAGGCATGACAGAAGTCCAGCCTGCTAGGGGAAAGGACAGTGCACACTAGAAAGTCTGATCATACTGCAGTCTGGTAACTCTTTATGCTTCCAGTAGGGACAAGATGTAAAAGTTAGCATCTGAATTAATAATTAACATTCCTCAGCCTTCTTGGATGTGGTCCTGTTTTTGCAGCTTCAGATATACAAAACTGGGCAAGCTCTAGTCTCACAGATCTGGCCCATGTTTCCTCAAAATCCTAATGGTACTGGTAAAAACTCTGAGGCTTGAGAGCAGAAGCAATCATTGGCAACTTAGGGTTTGAAAGAAACTCTCTCAATGAACAGTTTGTCTCCAGACTAGGAGCTCTCCTTAAAGCACTAGGTACTTGTCTTACCAAGAGAACTGAGTGGGGTGGATGAGGGTTCTCTGTCCCTGTGCTCTTAAAGACCTTCGTATAAATGTCTTGGATGCAGGACTGGAAGGAATACTAAGCAAGTTCACGGATGATACAAAACTGGAAGGAGCTGTTGACTTCCTTGAAGGCTGGGAGGCCCTGCAGAGAGACAAATTAGAGTACTGGGCAATCACAAACCGCATGAAGTTCAACAAGACAAAGTGCCAGACTCTGAACCTGGGATAGGGCAACCCTGGATGTATGGACAGAGCCGGGAATGAGATCCTTGAAAGCAGTGCCATGGACAGGGACTTGGCACTCCTGGTCAAGGGAGAGTTGAACATGAGTCAGCAGTGCCCTGGCAGCCAGGAGGGCCACCTGTGTCCTGGGGGGCATCAGGCACAGCATCGCCAGCCGGGCAAGGGAGGGGATTCTCCCACTCTGCTCTGCACTGGGGCAGCCTCACCTCAAGTGCTGGGGGCAGTTTTGGGCACCTCAGTGTAAGAAAGGCATTATTAGAGAGTGTCCAAAGCAGAACTACACAGATGGTGAAGGGTCTGGAGGGGAAGCTGTATGAGGAGCAGCTGAGGTCACTTGATCTGTTCAACCTGGAGAAGAGGAGACTGAGGGGACACTTCATTGCAGTTACAACTTCCTCGGGAGGGGGAGAGGAAGGGCAGGCACTGATCTTTTCTCTGTGGTGAGCACTAGCAGGATCCAAGGTAACAGCCTGAAGTTGTGTCAGGGGAGGTTTAGGCTGGATATTAGGAAAAGGTTCTTTGCCCAGAGAGTGGTTGGGCACTTGAACAGGCTCCCCAGGGCAGCGGTCACAGCACCAAGCCTGACAGAGTTCAAGAGGTGCTTGGACAATACTTTTGGGCACACGGTATCATTCTTGGGGATGGTGCTGTGCAAGGCCAGCAGCTGGACTCGATGATATTTGTGGGTCCCTTCCAACTCAGCATATTCTGTGATTTTGTGCAAAGTCCTCTACCTCTAAATTGGAAAGAACAGGCATTAGCTGAGCCCCTTTGTATTCACTTCCCATCTTGCTGCTCTAAAGGATGGATGAGTGAAGAACTACTGAGGCACCTCTGTTTGGGGCAGGAGCCTGGGCTGACCATCCTGGCCATACAGCAAGGCTTGGCTATCAGCTTCAGAGATGAGCCAAGGGGAAATGCTGATGGCTGCAGCCAGGAAACAATGAGGCAATATGGTCACTGGCAATATGGAAGAGTTATCCCAAAGTCAGAGTCACTGAGGAGCAACCTAATCCACAGAGCCTTTGTGGCCATATCCACCATTAGCACAGCTCTGGATTTGCTTACTCAACACAAGCTGTTACAGGAGGGAGACATTAAAGATTAGCCTGGACATTTCATTGTCTAGAAGACTTTTTTTCCTGTCTTAAAGAACTCAAAAGTCCTATTCTGTTTTGCAAAGAGTTAAATCTCTGTTAAGAAAAATAATGCATAAAAAAATATATTTTCATTGTAGGCCCCAGGTTTTTGAGATGCTTCAGTGGGCTACTGGGAAATCTCTTTAGGACAGAGTCTGGCTGAGCTGTCAGATTGACTGCTAGAAGCACAGCCAGTTTCAAATGGACGAGCAGTGTGCGTGCGAGACACATCCCAGAAAAGGAAGATGTTTGACAAGTGAAGTGTTTTTATTTTATGATGGAGAACGAGCAGGAACATCAGACAGGTAAATCGGCCTGCCAAGCATGAGAGTTCCTGACTGACAGGCTCATCACTGGCCCTGCTTGCTCAAGAGGATCCAGCATTCATTCTACTGAAAAACAACTGTTTAAATTGTTATTTGCTGACTTTTCATTACTGTTTATAATTGCCATGTGCAGGTTCAGAAGAGCAAAGAGAAGCCTTTGCTTTGCAGGCAGGGGAGAATGGGAAATGATTCTTCTTGAACCAAACAGAAATGAAGGAAGCTGGAGCAAATGGAAAAAAAGCCTGCAAATGGTCAGAATGAAAACCAAACAATCTGAGGCAGAGAAGGAGGACTAACACTGATGTTTATCAAATTTTAGTCATTAAAATCAGAAAATACCAAATAGAATATATGTCGTGGATTGACTCCTATTAACATGCTCTAGCAATGCAAGCATCTTGATATTAGAAATTTTGAAAACAACACTGTAATTTGTGGTTATTTGCTACCATATTACCATACAAACATTTCTAATTAAGCATTTTGCTAAGTGCTGTGATAAAGATGTCCAAGTAAACACACAGACTAGAAGGAGAGCATGAGGATGTTGGCTAGTGTGACATAAATTGTTTACCCATCTAAATGTGAAATGCCTTCTTTAGTTACAAGTGCCAAGGCCACTAGTGAATGTGTCCTTTCATCCCTGAATGGGTGAAGAAAAAACCTTGCAGTACAACATCATGTATTTTGTATGGACTGTATTCAGCAAAGTGTTTAAACATGTGCTTTAATCTATTACTATTCAGCAGTTAAGTACTTAACTTGTACTCAAATCCAGGAGAAAAGATGCGCTGAGTCAGATGCTACATACTGAATATTTTAAAGCAAAACTATTTTGGCAATGCTTGCAAACACTTTTAAAACTTTATTGGGACAATTTTGAGATCTCTGTATGTCTCAGGCTCTGGTTACTGTAAGGTGAACTGTACACAGCTCAGAAGGAAAAAATTATTGAACCTCACTAATCCAAAGTGATTAAGAAAATGTCCAGAATAACTTTCCTATACACAGAAAAAGGTCTCAGCTTTGAAGTCTTCTATTTGGACAGTATTCAGGACTAAAGACAAAAGCTAAATATCTTGGCAGAAGTCTTTGATGTTCCCCTTTCCACCACTGTTATGAAGTTCACATTTCTAATCAGTACAATTATAAGGTATTTGATCCTCAAGCAAGGCTTGGCACAAAAGTGAGCCCTGCATGCAGCAGCAGTGAAAACAGAATAACCCCAGGGATGAGAGCAGGGAGGATCTTTGGAAAGAAATAAATAGGCAGGATATCCAAAATGGCAGCAGCTGGAAGCTACTCTGAGGTGGGATGTCAGGATGAACCCCCTGGGAGATGCGATACCGCACACAGGGCAGGGGAGGAGGTCAAATGTGCAAGGCCCTGTAATTTGTCAGACGGCTAACACCATCATTACCTGTGTGTGTGTGCACGAGGCATGCTTGCCGATAAATTACACTCACAAATTTCCTGGCTAAATGTCCTCTTATTGGCAGCACAGACCACTGCACCCGCCCTATTAGGAGATATTGTTTTATAATGGGCAATAAAAGTCAGCTCTCACAGCATGAGCCTGAAAAGGAGTCACTGCTGAAATTAGTAACAGTGTCAATAGCTTGGATTTTTCTGCATATTACCTATTTTTCCTTTTTCTGACATCACTGGGAGGAAGAGCATAGGAAGAAGTGTGGGCTTGAAAATGGGCTTAGAAGTGGAGAAGGTGTCTGAGGGTGGAGCAAGGGAGAAGAACAGGGGAGAAGAAAAGGTCCCTTGTTACTGTTGTTACCCAGTATCAGGCACAGCAGCCTTAAACAGCAGGCATCACTGGCAGAAGCCAACAACTTAGCAACATCAGTGGAAGAAAGGAGGTGAGAGGACACAGAAAATGGAAAATTAGAGTCTTCCTGTTCCCAGTGGAGACAGGATCAGGCCTGTGAGGAAGGAAAACCAGCAGCCACTTCCATGGTGACTGCAGGCAGGAGATCTGTCCCATCACCCTGCTGGGTCCAAGAGCAGCGTGTGACTTACCACAGTTGTATTACCCTGGCTCTCCCACAGCCATCCCAGGCTCAGGATGAAGGCTCCCTTTTGCAGCTGACAGACGCCACTCCCAACACTTTCAGGACTGGGAACAAAGGAATTGCAGAAGATGCCACTTGTCCAAATTAGATGAAGCCAGAAGCCTTGGCAGTGGCATTGTCACTCCTTAGCATGCTGCTGTGCCTCAGTCACACTGAGCCTGCCCAGAGTGGGAATAGGAGAGGGTGGCGAACACAGCAAAAATACTGATGCTCTGAAATTTAAATATGTTTAAATTTTCCTACATAAGCTGCACCCCGTGCTTTCCTAAGAGTCCAGTACTCCTGTTTCTCTAGACCACTACCTTGTTACTCCCAGAATGGTCATCTCTTTGTATCCTATTGGAAAACACCAGCTGCCGCACTGGTACCTCCTCTGATAATCAATGGGAAGAGTTGACACTGAGATGGCAGAGAACAACTGCAAGGTAATGTACACTGAGAGATACCATTTGAACTATCCGTATGCATTGCTGGGTTCTGAATTAACTGTAACCATTTAGAAAAAAAAAAAAGACCCAGGCAGCTCACCAAAAACTTTGCTATTTTATGCTAGTCATTGTCTCAGACTCTGCGGGGGAGAATTTTTAGTATTATTTTGGTGCCATTGTATAAATTGATGACCTTTGTTCCATTCTGGTTATTTCAGATCGAAAAAGAGATATGACAAAAATAACAGGGGCCTGGGGACAGGTGACAAAGAGGATTAGAGGGGTGGAAAAGCCAGTATGTAGAAGAGATTGAGACGTAGGATTTGTCACAGTTCCAGGGTTAGCTGCTCCTCTGACCTCTTTCTGGTATAGAGGCATGCTCTGCTTCTTCAGGCCCCTGCGGGAGTCTGTCTATCTGCCTGTCTTTTCCCTGCTAACAGCTCCCTGACAGCTTAGTGAACATGTCTTTCAAGGAACTTGCTTTTTAATGTCCAGTATTCTTGGGATCTTTTGATTCCTAGCCTTGGCAAAAAAAAAAAAAAAATCTATAGGTGGACTCTGGAAATATCATCCTCCCAACTCTGTCTGTTTTTTCATGACCCCTGCCATGCTGATTGCTAATCTGGAGGCACTGTGCAGCCTTCCAGCTAGTTCCCTGCTATTAAACTAAGCCAATATTTACATAGAGAGCTATCCACTGCCACTCCATCACATACCTTATTCTTAGTGACTTACAAAGCCCTGCATCCTCCACACTGTGGTTCAGTGACAGTGATCCACACTTGAAGCTTTTTCGCCCTTTTAAAAATGTGGGTTATGTTTCCCCTTTTCCAGTCACAGGGAACTTGACCAGACTCACATGACTTCTCAAATATGATGGACGGTGACTTAGTAACTGCCTCCACCAGTACCTTTAGGACTCATAGATGCATCTCATCAGGTCATGGAATGAATCATAGAATCATAGAATGGCTAGTTTTCGAAGATCATCCAGTTTCAAACCCTCAAACCCTCAAAGATCAACCAGTTTCAAACCCTCCTGCCATAGGCAGGTGTGCCACTCACTAGATCGAGTTGCTCAAGGCCCCATCCAACCTGGCCTTGAACACTTCCAGGGATGGAGCATCCACAACTTCCTTGGGCAACCTGTACCAGTGCTTCACAGCCCTCTGAGTAAAGAATGTATTTGCATTTTCCCTACTCTTCCTTTTATCACTGATGTACCTATAGAGGCTTTTCTTGTTGCCCTTGACGTCCCTGGCCTGATTCAATTCTATAAGGGTTTCAGCTTTCATAACCTGGATCCCTGGCTGTTTGGACAATTTCTTCTATTCCTCCCAGGCTACCTGTCCTTGTTTTGTGTTTGAGTTTCTTCAGGAGCAAATTTTTCATCCATGCAGACCTCCTGGCATTTTTTGTCCGACTTCTCTTTGTTGGGATGCATCTCTCTTTAGCTTGGAGGAGGTGATGCTCTCTTGGGCCCTTCTTCCCTCCAAGGCTTTATCCCATAATGCACTATCAAACAGATCCCTGAAGAGGCCAAAGATTGTTCTCTGGAAGTCCAGGGTAATGACAGGTATTAGCAAGCAGGCAAGGGAAATTGCTCTGCCCTTCCGCACTCAAAGCTGCACGGCTGAATGAGCATGATGAGGAGGAGCTCACCTGAGGCTGTTCTGGTCCACAGGGAAGGTGGGCTTAAGTACTCCTGAGACACTGAGAGAAAGCCACTAGGCTTGTTTCAAGCAAACCTAGAGGGCTGAATCTACCCACCTAGTGTCTCCTATTTACTAGGATGTTCCAGGTTAGCCTGCTGCCATCAATGGTAAAGCAGGCATTGAAAAGTGAAGAAGTGATCAGCAATTTTACCAATATATAAACCTTCTAGTTCTAAATGCCCTGGTCTGTGAATGATTTTGTATCCTGACTTGGTGTCTCAACCACCCAAGAGAAAAAGGAAAGCGGCATAGGTCCACTTTTGGCTCCCAGTTGCTTATACATATCAAACATCAACCTGATGCCACTGAGGTGTGAGTGACTCTATTCCTAGGAAAGCAACTAAGAAGAAAACCCTCCTTGTAGGGTCAACCAACCCTTGTGAAGAATTAATGGAGAGAGCTGTTTCTGTAAAAAATAAAGAATGAGTTGTGCCTTCAAATCTCCTCAACTATGGAAATGTAAAAATTCCCTCATTTTTCATTTTTTATATTTATAAGCCTGTTTTGCAGAACTGCCCTTCTTTTATACAAATGCTTACCACGGTACATACCCTTCCTTCCTTTGCTGTCATAAATTATCTTGTGGTATGCTCTGTGAAGTTACTAACTGTACTTTTGCTATTAATCTTGGCTCTAACTTTTTCTAGATTGTGTCTCCTTGCCAATTCATCTTATACAAGGAAGACAGAGCTTTGGTCAGGGCTCTTCAGCCCTCAAGGGAGCACCACTCTGTAAAGCGTCTGTAACAATGCACCTTTTAATGATGCTCCCCTTCGGCTTTTACTGGGCTCATTGCAAGGCTTGTACTCCATTTTCCTGTAATAACTCAACTGCCACCAGGTTGGTGCTCCTGACAGTTACATCCTTTCCAAGACTTTTCTGACTTGCCCCGTCTGGAGCAGGGAGATGCAAAGCGACTGCCGTGCTCTGGGGAAGTGATAAGGGCTCACCTCTTCAGTGACCTGGAGTATTTCCACTGGGGATACGATCAGCAGCAGCCAGCAGAAGAGCACATGAATTAATGCTCCCTGCAGCTCCCTGGGGTGGTGTTATTCACTCGTTTCCCTGCACATCTTTCTGCAGACCTGAGCACATGCATAGTTTGTGCCATGTTTACCACCTTTACTGGACTGTATAAAAACAGAGTCAAAGAAAATGCATTCCCTATACTAGATTCTCATACAAATAAGAGAACTCTTCAGCTGAGTGAGTTCAGATGGTAAAATAATTGGTGTAACTATACTCAGGATGAATATATGCATGCAGGATCCAGTCAAAACATTTATACCCTTTACCTCCAAAGCCCACAACTCTACCCAATAACCTACAAGAACATTTTTGCAGGCTCAGGCAGCGGAAAGAACTGATAAACACTTGAGTGACCCTCATGTATATTTAAGCTGGTGGGCAAGGGTGATGGGTGCACACACACAAACACATATGTACCTCTTCTACTGCTATATACTTCTGATGTACTTTAAAATATTAGAGACTATACAAGCACCTCCCTACCTTGCATACCAGAACTGGAGGTGCAAGGAGGAGCAGCATGATAAGGCAAAGGCCATGCATGAAAATGCAGTATCTGGGATTCTGTTTTATTTTTACAGGTCAGTACCTGATTTTGGTAAAATATGTTAGGAGGCTAGTGTCCTCCCACACCCAGATGGGCTCAGGCATGCCTGTTTCAGAGGTGAAGGCAACACCTGCAGGGTAGGATGGAATTCAACCGCAGCCACTTCAAGAACAGAAACCAGTATTGTGTTGAAAATATAAACAGAATAAAGCAAAACAAAACATACTTCTCTGAACAGCAGGACACAGAAATGTGAGAATATCCCTTCCTGGGAACATTTAGCTTGCCTTGCCTTGCCTTGCCATGCCTTCCCTTCCCGAGTCTAGGACTCTTCCTCATCCTCAGGACTAGCACCAGCAGTCTTTCTTCCTCTCTTTTCCTCTCTCTCCATCACTTTATATAACAATCACCTATATTGCAGGGCATGTTACATATGGCACGATAATATTTTATATTGATAAAGCAGGCAAGACCACATAGATATCCTGTCCCTTCCTGTTTCCTTAAATATAAGCTCTCAAAAAAATCTGGAAAATTAAAGTGGTGGGCTGAGACTGTAAGACCACAATGGCTGACATAGAAGAGCTGTGACTGACTGAAGTCAGAGTCTCCCTTGCAAGGCGCAGGCACCACGCTCTCCTACTGCATCCTACTAATCAAGGAAGGTAGTCAGCCATGAGTGAAATCTAGGAACTAAATGTTTAGGACAGAACATTGTTTATGCTAGGGACACTGCACTATGATCTTGAGATTTTGCTGAAAGAAAAAGGTTGAGCCTCTTCCTTTGGACATGGTCAGTGGAGGAATGGCCCTGGTGAGACTGCCTTCACTGGCCTATTCCCTGGTGTCCTTGTCAACTCAGGATATGAAGAGAAGGGCAATAGTTGTTCCTGATTTGTGAATGGTTACAATGTTTCTCTTTTGATAAACCTTAGGGCAAAATTTTCCACTAATAACAGATGAGTGCATGCAAAGCTGGTAGCCTCCAAAACTAGACATATGTATCCCTCTTACCAAGACTCAGTTGGCTGCTACAGACACAAAGTGCAAATTTTAGGGAAATTTTAGGGAACCCCAGCAAATCTGTGATTTGTAGTGCATTTTCTCATGCTTGAAGAGCTGAATCCATGGCAAAGATGGATCAAATCGCTGATATACAATATTCTTACTTAAGGGAGAAGAAAACCACTCTGACGAGATATAGTTTTACCAATAAATTATTGGTAAAATATATCTTCAGCTCAAACAAATTGCAGTCTTCTGGAGGAGGCTGGAGGAGGCTGGTGGGTTGCTTTTCCCATCATGCTGTAACCTTCCCTCTCAGTCTGAGATTATTAACTTTTGACAAGGTGTCAGGCCTGATTTGGACGGATCTGATCTGATGGAGTGACCTATTTCTATTATCTGCTGCCTCGCTCCTCCTGCCGCTCACCTCTCTGATGGCCACTCCGGCTTACTCCCACAGCTCTGCTAGCAGCTTTTGTATTTCAGCTCTTGGAAGAGTAACCATAAGGATGAGAACTGGACATGGTTTCTCAGCTCACAGGAATTTTTAAAGCCATTTCTCCTGTCTCACACACCTCACGGGAAACTCTTACACAATCCCTTTTCCTTTCTTCATTTAATGTTATCGCTCCCATCATAGCAGAAATGCCCCTCAAACAAGAAAAACAATCCAGCTGCATGCTAGCCCACTATTTCTTAACACTTTTTCTCCCTTCCCTCCACCTGGTGCCAGCTAAGGGTCGCTTCTCCTGTGGAATCCCCACCCTGGGTACATGGAGGGGTTGTGGAAAGCAGAATGAGATGCTGATGTTTTCCCTCTTGACTTGGACTACAGAAGGCTGCACATGTTTGGGTACATCTTTTTCTAGAACAACTATGCAGCATCCTGTCAGGCTCTGAATGACAAGATCCATCCATTCTTGGACTTCTTTTTTGACTCACTGTGTGAAACAAGCCAAAAGCTCCAGAATTTCGGAGGTTTTGCAAATTTTTTTTTTTTTCTTGGGATTAATCTTCTTCTTTTATTTGTTTGTTGGTGGGGTTATTTTGTCTGCACTCTGTAAGCTATTGCCCTTTTCAAACTGCTTGACAGAACACTGCTTCATGACACAATGTCAACAAGCAAAATATTGAATGGTTAAAAGCTGTTTTCTAAAACAATATGGGACAGCTTACCACAAGGAAATGGACCATGGCCAGAGACACTGGCAGAAAAACCACCACCACCTCAAGTCAATGCTTGCACTTGATATAACCTTAGGACTTAGGGTTCTAATTGTCTTAAACCAGGATATTGTGACCTAAGAGACATAATGAAAAGGTTTAGATTTTTTACAGCTAGTCTTTATACTAGGACAAACTGAAAGAGCTTTGAGTTTTGCTATTGATTCTGACCTAAAGTGATATTGATATGAATTTCAAATGCAGTGTGTAGATAAAGAGGGTGCAATGATCAGTTCAAATATAGTCTATTAGTGCTTGTTTAGGCAATTTTGCATTGTATAACATGATAAAAATTGGACAAGACCTTATTTGGTTTCTGTGTTTGAAGCTTTAGCAGGTATGTGCTTTTTATGTTCTCATGTCTAATCAATACATCCTGGTTTTTTGGATGGGTCCCAGAGTCACTGCCTAAGAACTGATGGATTTTAAATGCTGAGACTTTACTTCATAATGCTGTTTTCCCTTCCATTTCTGTATAATCATTGTCATTCTGGACAGACGAGGTATTGTATATCAAGGAGCACATTCACAGGCCTTTTGTGTTTGCCTTCATCATGATAATAACAAAAGTACTGGTGCTAGCAACAATAAAGCAGTAATAAAAATATAAACGTATGTCCTGAATAGCACCCTATTGTGTCTGAGCTCCACTCTTTGCAAATTCTGATCATCTTTTGTCTTCCTAAAGCTGGAAGATGCTTTACTGTTTCAAGTTTTTCTGCACAGAAACTCTTTTCAAGGTTGAGGCATTGTTGGAAGCTAACAACAGTGGCTTTGAAATAACATCATTTAAGCTGGAGAGTGACAAACACCCTACCCCTACTCCTGGGAGAGTAGCCGTGCTTTCACTTAATGAGGTAGCTGAAGACATCTCTGGTCCTTCTCTCACTTTGAGCCCAAATGCCAGAGGCAAAATGGTGAGCTTTCCTTGCATGTGTGCAAAGATTTCAAGCTCTGTGTCTCTATGCACTTGCAGCTGTTGTCACCTTTCTGGAAAGGTCATCTTAACTTGCATAGTTATTAAATCCTGTCTCCTTTGTTCTACCCAGATCAATCCTAGGCCAATGCATTGACGAAGCGATGTCTGATCTTTTGTAAAATGGAGCATGATGGTAAATATTGTTGGTAGGCAAAGGCAATTTAAGCTTGACTGTTATTCTGCTTCCTTTTGAGAGCATGGCATCTCTTGGTAGCAGGGCAGCTGGGTCTGTCTGTGACCATTATGCCTGTTAGCACCACGAAGAATAGCAAAGTAAGAGTACAGCTGTACCGGTTATGATATCTATGATAACCACCTGGTTCAGTGGCACCTAACGGGGCAGAGAGTGAAGCATCACTTAATGATTTTTGCATGCATGGTAGCAATGAACTCTCCATCTACCCCAAAAGGTGCCTCAACTTGAAAAGCTCATTTGCTTCATAACCATGGCTGTGTCTTCTGCACTATTTTCTTTACAATACACACTTCAAAAAGGTTCCCGAAAAGAGACCCTATGTGGCACCTCTGTATGTTGTATTCAGAGCATATGCTTGAAGAGAGTTCTTATAAATTCTTCTTCGTGTTGCTCTTGGATAATGAGTACATTCAACATTCTAAATACAGGGTAAATGTCACATGCACATGGAAGAATTCATCCATGAGATACATGACAGATTTATGATGCACAACTCGTTAGGCTTTCTTATCTGATTCACCAAGTTTTCAATGAAGACAGATTGCCAAACAGGAAAAGAAGTGAAGGAAATCTAGTCAATTTATTCTGAAGGATCCATTCTTTCCATAGGACATTGTTTTGGGAGAAGTCTGCTTTAAATCAGGGTGTATGCAATTGGTTAATGCCACAGTTTGACTTGATGGTACTTGGTTGTCCTTATCAAATGGTATTTATTTCATCAAAGCAAAGGAAACAGAAACTTGTCCAGAAATTGGAAGCCTTGCTCATTAATCTAATGAGCTGTTTTTTCTTCCCATTTCACTTTCATGCCTGTTGGGGACAAGAAGGCTGTTCGTTTTATCACCGTTGTCCATGCAGCCATCCCACACTGCAGAATCCATGATGACTGCATTTTCGAAAGAGTGTCTCCCCAGGGACTGTAATTATTCATCTTTCAGGAGACACAAGATCTATAATACACAAGTGCTGCAGACAAGAACTAGTTTACAGGTTTATCTCATGACTGAAAGTATAATCCATCTTCCCTGGCATGATTTAGGAGGTACTGCATAAGAAAAGAAAGAAAGTGGGTCAACCCCATTTCAACTTGTATTCCCCTGTTCACATAGGTCTTATTCTTTTAATTTCTCATTGAAGAGAATTAACGCTTGAGTGAGCAGAAGGAATGGGCCCTATTTCCTGTATCCTGTAGCACACCTTGTATCCATTAGGGTTGTGCCTGCACCAGGTTTGGACTCCCTGCGAGCTTTCCTGCCCCAGCAGCGACCCAGCCTGGCACCTACTCTGTTATGAGAAAGCAGAACAAGGAAACCCTCTTTCTGTTGGAGATAGCGGCTTGGGATCTGGAAACCTTGACAGTCTCATGAGGTAAGAATCAAGCTATTAATAGAGAACTTGAGTGCATTAATGGAATTTTTCTAATGTTTACATGGTAGGTCTAAGTCTCTGAAGAGGAATTTCAAATTTTCCCATGTTTCCTCTAATGAATGATACCTTAAGACACTTCCTTGTGTCTTATCCCTCCTCTTTTGCCAACAGGTCAGTCATTTCCCACTATCACCACCAAATAACCCTGTAGCTATCACTACAACTCCTTTCCCAGGAAAGTTTATTCTGAAGACGGGACCTCAGGTAGTTTAAGTTTCTTGGAATGCAATTTAGCATCTAAAGACACTGAAGACACAACATTGCCATATGTTCATGCATCTGTTTGCAAGTCCAGGTTGGGTGTTCAAAAGAAAACATGAATGAACATGGCTCCAAATTGAGAATTCGCCTGCATAGTAATATGTTATGTGTGACCACATTGTCTCCTTAGAACTTATTTTTTCACCTTCATCCCTACATATTTCTAATTTCCATGTATGCTAAAACCCCATTGGAAACAACCCATTCCTCTGTGTTTGTTCTCCCCACACCCTACAATAACCATCTGTTAGTTCTAAAGGGTAAACATAGCTTGTCTTTTTCATTGCGACATAAAATGTTACTCAACAACCCTAAAATATTTGCATCTTCTATAAAAATCTTGGTGAAATCTACTTTCTGTGGTCTTCCACACAGCCTTGCCTGCTCAGAGGGCACCAAGTACTAAAAAACCTACTAAAGGATTGTTAACAGAGAGAGCACAGGTTCTCTAGCATTGAGTACATTAGGAAGCAGGCATCAATCCTGCTCACATTGCAAAGTATTTCAAATACCAGAGTAAGACAGGAACAGCTAAACTGTGCTCCAGACATCTAAATTTAAGGATTTACGTTTCTTCTGATGCAGCAGATGACATTATCGATTCCAAAAGCAACAGAAGGAGCGTACCACTCTGTCTTGCTTTTGCCATTAGAGATTAAATCAGCTCTACTGGGTTTTTGCAAATAAAAAATCCCACAAAACTCTTAACAAACCAGTTCAAAATTCACCAGTGGTCTTAAAGGGCCTAAATCCAACCACCTCAATTTTAGCTGTTGTTTGTAAATACCTCTAAGATATACTAAGATGAGTGGAAACCCTAGATCTAGGGTTCTTTGAACATATAAATCCAAATATCATTGTTGCTGCTTGAGGTTGTCTCTGATTTTGTTAGGCAGAATTACTGATTTTAGTAAGGAGCCACCCTTTGAAGTCAATATCATGGTCTGGCCAATATTTAGGAAAACCATCGTCATCTCTAATATTTATACTCGTTTGATTACTCATCTGAAGTGAACTAATTTAAAAACAAGTTCTATTTATTTTTTACCATTTCTCACCAGTGAGTGAGCTGGCTGATTTATATGATCATTGGTATCATCATAGTGTCTAGGAGAACTTGCTTACAACTACCTTAACTTTCCTGGCTCATGTGTACTTCTGTACAGACACTGGAAAATTACGGACACTGCAAGAAAACAATCATAGGCAAAAAAATCGCCCCAATAAATTATTTAGATAGTTTTCAGAAGTCCCAAGTCTTGCAACACAAAGAAATAACCCGCAACTAAATGAAATTTTGGACTTCACTTACTCAGTCCATGTCCCTTAAATAATATAGGTCTTCCAAAATCTTATTTATTTATTGCAAAAGCATTTTAGGTTTTCAGCTCACCTTCATTTTCATGCAATTTTAGGATGGTAAACTGCAGCAGGAATTGATTTGCCTGGACTTTGCTAATTCTCTGTACCTGCCTCCCATGTTACTATAGTTTCTCTCTGGCACCTGCCCTTCTTTGACATTTTTCTGGGAAGCTGACCACTGTTCTTCAATTTATTAAGCCCTCCACATGAAGATATCAATCGCCTCCTGGCAACAGGAGTGTTCACTATATGTCTTTGGGGGACAGGCATTTTCAAGAAAATTTTCTGAGTGAGGGATGCCACTTGCTGTTAGCTCTTTAGAAAGGAGGACACTTTTACCCTTTCTTTCATCAAAATTATTCAAAGGCAGAAATACTGACATTTCTGTCAAAATGGTCGCTCACCAAGAGGTGAAGAAGTAATTTTAGAAATGACATGTACAACCATTGTGCCCCAGCTTTTCAGAGCAAAAAAAGTCTCTTGAAGGGGAAAAGCATATATACATGACTCTGTGCCTCTGATACTTTGTGGGTTTGGCTGTGAAATTTGCTTGAAGCCCTGATGAAGCCCAGGCTCCCAGACTGCAGGGGCATGATCATTAGTTTCTACATTCTATCACTTGTTTGCGTGTAGGAAAACAGCAGACTTAGTCTTACCAGTGATTTTAAAGAACTGAACTGGGGTGTTTGGGATATTATTAGACGACTAGACCCTAACTCATAGACAAGCGTGTTCTTGATGCAAATCTGTTAGTGCCAGGACAGTCCAACCATTGCAGGGCTCAAAAAATGCATTCAGATGACTGCAAATTGTAAAACATATTTTTTTAAAGAATAAACACTGTAAAATTGACTCTAACAGGATACCTCAATTTCTGGGCACCACGACACCTCAGTTTCTAGGCACCAGGACACAGAATGAGGAATCGATGAGCAGAAAGGAGACAGAAGGTCAGTAACAAGACAAAATGATGTGACACTGCATCTGGAGAACTTGTAATCTAGATTTGGATATAAAAGCTTAAATATAAAGTGAGAAAGCTGAGAGAGAAAATGCCCTGGCAGACACTGTCTGTTGAAGCCACAAGACTGCTTGTGCCAACACTCCAGGTCCCACTCCTCTAGAATCCTTAGCACAAAAAACCTACCTCACAACTGTCCCTACTGTCCTCTTACTGCCCTGATCTCTTCTGAGAACATCCCCAGGATGTCTGGCAAAGACGAGGTCCTGTCTGTGCAGGGTGTTGGTCAGATGCTGGTTTCCCCACTCCTGTGCAATCAAATTTGAAGAGAAATCAAAGTTGCTTTAATCAACGATATTGGGGAGACAACAAAGGTAAATTGTAATAAACCCATGCTTTTAGTGCCCAATGCCAAAAGTTTCTTCCCATAGCATGTTCCTACAGCACTGAGCAAGATTGTGCCTGGGATGAGGACAGGATATTCTGCTAAGGAGGTTGTGACAGTGGGCAGCAGCAAAGAGAGGCTTGTCCTGGATGTCAGGGGAAGTGAAAACCCTGGAGAAGCAACAGGAAGGAAATATTGTTCCTTCTTGGCATCAATGCAGCATGGCAGAGACCATGAGCACAGAGTGGGAAGCGCCACAGGGTAGGTGAAGAAATATCTGGGTGGACAACAAGGACTGCCTGTAGCAGGAAGCAAAGGCTTGGGCTTGTAGAAGAAAGGAGACTTTCCTAAGAATCTAGAGAGGACCATAAAGAATTCATAGATCTTGAGAAAAAACTGAAAGTTGCTGGACAGAGGGAAGAGTAAGGACACTTCTATCAACCAATTTTGCTTTCAAGCCTTTTATTTGTCTCACCCATCAGTGTCCTGGATTGTTCTGCTGCTCTTTTCTTGTTCTGGTGCAATTTGTTTCAGGGGGTTATTTTATTTATTTGTGCATGTCTGTGTAATAAAGTACAGCTTTGGATCTTGGATACCTTTCTTCTCTATTAATAGGCTTGCTGAAAAGAAAATGAGAGGTGGGTCCTTTTGAAATTGTCAGCTATTTTTTTTTTTTTTGGGCCAATCCAATGATGCAAGTGATAGAACCAAAAATAAAGCCAAATCAAACCAACTTTGAAAGGCTGTACATCAAAGAGCACAAAGTAATAAATGAGTAAGGCTTTCCAGCAACTTGCCACTCTGAGTTAACCCAGTAATATACCAAACCTAGAAATACCCACAATTTTACAGGCTGTTGGATTTGCTTTAAACAGCAGATAACTGGGAAAAAAAGTAAGATGGGATGAGGTGTCCATTCATGCATTCTTGGAAGGGATCAGTCCATGGGTATTAAGTCAAAGGCCATATGCGTGATGGTACAGTGAAAGTGATTTTTTAAGACAAAATATGGGCTTAGATACCTTGCTGACCACCCATTTGTGGTTAAGTGAAAGGACATACATCACTGGAAAATATTAATAGCTAGTCTTCAGGGAAAAACAGTGGAATACAGTCAGCATTAATCACATCCCTGACTCTATCTCAGGAGCCAAGAAGAGGTCATTTTTTTTTCAATCAGGAACATCTTGGTACTTAAAAGAAAAAATGCATTCACACTTAAAGGTTTCTGTGGTGTAACCATAGAGATGTGTTAATGTAATAATCACACACAGCCATGTAGGGGCTTGTGTTGTTTTGTGCAAAGGGGATTAACAAAGTCCAACCTTTCTATAAACAAATGCACTCTTTTATAAGTAAAGATAAGGAAATACGTAAGTTTTACAAAAACAAAGGTTTTATTAAAATTTAATAAACTTAGTTCCCCTAATAATTTTCTTTGTGGTCTAAAATTGTGGCAGAATCTCCACATGGTGCAAATCAGCGCACCCAGGGTAGCTCCAGGAATTTGCTCCTGCTAAGAAACCAGTCCATCACTTCCTCAAGGCTCTGACATTTTGAGGACCGTGTTACAACACAGACCAGCAAATCTGAAATGCCAGAGCAATCCACTTTATCACTACATGATCCTGCTGAGTAAAATAACAAAGCTCAGTTTCTCCATGCAGTGTACATTTCAGCATGCAAGTTTATTTTTCTGCAATGACAATTTTCTTCCGCCTCTAATTTTACCAGGAATTACTATGGGCCTGCATACTCCTCAGGTGATACTGGCTCAGCAAACTGATTTGTTACAGCTTCTGGACAGAAACAAAATTCATTACACCACTCAAGTTCTTTGATAATTCTGTAGAGTACTGCTCTCAGGTGTGGTGTGGAACAACAAACACAATATTCTTAGTGTCCAGAAGCTTTAAAATCTGGTGAGATATCTTAGTGGAGAGTTTCTCTGCTGATGCATGCACACGTACTGTTATCATTATACTGAGCCATACTGAGCAGGCATAGTAAAACCCACCAGAATGTGCTATTTTCTGTATTTGTAAGAAGTGATCCCACCTCTGTGGGAATCCATCCCCAGCACAGTACAGAGACATCTGGTTGTTAATACCAAAGCCACAAATCATCTCTAAACTCACATAACAAAGCCACAGATGATCTAATTTATTGCTGGTGACAGTCCTGCTTTGAGTTGCTGTAGGTAGCCCCTAGCAGCCCTCTAGCAGTTAACAGGAGAAAAAAAATTCCTACTGGACTTGAAATGAATAGAGGGTATTTGGGGAGAGGGGTGGGAGGAACTTAAGATTTTAAAATTACACAAGCATTTCCAATTTGACCAGGAATTTGTCCCCTTTAATATTGAAAACATGTTACATTTTCAGGTTGCTGAGGCATTCAAAAGCATTATTTCTCTAAAAAGTGAGAAGGTAATTGCCTGCCTGAGAATAAAAATGTATTGTGATACCTTTAGCTGGTTTCCATTCTGCATATCCACAATACTTCTTTGAGTTTGTGATTGTTGATATACACGATGTACTGTAACAAAATGTTATCTTGTTTTTGTGCTACTGAAAGGGTTGTTAGCTGTTTCTTTCCTGAACTGTGGCATCACAATGTACATATTGTACTCACTGGCAGGCAATTCTCTGATTGCTTCCGTCTTACATCTTACAACTGGCAGAGCTGTACTTCAGCACTGCACAGACATGCACTGATAGGTACTGAGCTCTACATCTGGACCTGTCCTGCAAAGGGCAGCAAGGCTCGTGAGAGTTCTAGAAAACATGTCTTTTGAGGAACAGATGAGGGAGCTGGGGTTGTTTAGTTTCAAATAGAAGAGGCTCAGGGGGGACCTCATTGCTCTCTGCAACTCCCTGAAAGGACATTTTTGAGGCCGGTCTCTTCTGCCATGCCTGCAGTGGCAGGACTAGAGGAAATGGCCTCAAACTGAGACAGGGGACATTCAGATTAGACATTAGAAAAAGATTTTTCACTGTTAGGGTGGTCAGGCGTTGGAATAGGTTGCCCAGGTGTCGCTGGCCACTTGACCGCCCGGCTGGTCAATGGCCGACAGTGTCCTCGTGTGCCCGGATCTCGCGTGGCACAAGCGCACGTGCAGCGCCACGGCAATGCTTTTAGCCTTCGCGCGACAGCTCCGAGGCTGGTTGATATTTCCAAAGCCCAGGCTGGGGCTAGCAGCAGCTGATGATGAGAATGCGACGCAGAGACAGCAAAAAGATCAAGGAGGACCCGCCCGTGGTGTAAATCCAAGAGTTTATTCCATGCCCTGGAGGGGGCAGGGGAACTCGCAGCAAGGACGGGAACCACAAAACGAGCCCCGAAATAACCATTGCACCAGGTTTTAAGGGGGGGGGGGAAAGGGGAGGAACAAGGGACAGGACAAATGAGGTACATGAAGGGAGATGACAGTATCCAATAAGCAGCAAACGTAGGAGGGACATATTTAAATGAGCCAATGGGAAGAACAGAACTTTAGAACCTTCCAGTTTTGTATGAATATTAAACCAACTATATGAATATCTAAACCATCTATGAGGAGAAAGGGGAGGGGACGGTACCTAGCTGGACAGCAGCCCACGGTGGGAGACTGCCTCAACCTGCCTACCTCTCAGGGCTCACTGTCCCAAGAGGTGCCATCTACCCAATCTGCAATCCCCACTGAAAAGGCAGGCTGAGCCGCAGCCTCGGACGCCACGGGTGACTCAGCCGGTGGCTCTCCCACCGGCTGGGTGACCGCAACACCCAGGGAGATGGTGGAGTCACCATCCCTGGAGGTGTTCAAGAGGCATCTGGATCTGGCACTGGGTGATGTGGTTCAGGGGCTACAGTGGTAGTGCCAGGTGGATGGTTGGACCAGACGATCCTAAAGGTCTCTTCCAGCCTTAATGATTCTATGATTCTATCTGTGGAAGACTGCACTTCTATGGTTCCAACTTGCTTGCCCTGGCAGTTGCTGCAACATGGCTCTGAAGCTTGCTTGCTTGCCCATCAGGATTGCAGAATGAGGAAAATATGGACAATTTTATAGTGATCAACAACATACTGTACACAGGGGTCTGCTCAGTTAATCCTCTCTAACCCTATGTTGCTATGTCCCCTCCAGCAACTTCATTTAACCAAAGTAGCTGTCATAAAAGGCAGGGAACAGTCAGAGCTCTGACTGAGCTGCAGCTGAACGTGCTCCCAGCAGTTAGGAGCAATAAGGAAAATCCTATTGAGTATTTGTGTCCAAGCAGGGAATTAATTTTTTCCAAGCTGTACTTCCACAAAGGTGTTTGGACTCCTGATAGTGGCACCTGAAAGACTGAAAAACAGAGAACTTGCTTCAAACATAGACATATTTGGGAACTTTGTACAGCCACATTGTTTCAAGACGACTGTTTGACAAATGAGAGCATGGTGAGTGCTAAACAAAGGTGATCTGTTCAAATAATGTCACAGCCTGAAAGAAAATACCACTATCAGAACTAGTCAAGTGTGCGTCCATCACGACTAATAGCTGGTGTCAGTCCCCCCTGAGTGACAAGCCCTGTGCTGTGGGGCAGGAGGAGCAGAGCGCCAGCCCAGCAGGGCTGTGGTGGCTCACACCAGCTGGGACCCTCCAGCTGGCCAGGAGCTGTGGTGGCCCCAGGGCTGCGCACAGGGAGCCACAGGAGCAGGGCTGGGTGACTCAGTGCTGGGAAGGAGGCAGATAAAGCACCCTGGAAAACACAGGTCATAAGCCAACGCTAAACTAACATGAGGAACCAGTTCATTTATTGCTTGACAGCTGTAATGGGTGGGGTTGGGGAAGAATGAATCTACCGGTCCCTGAAGAACTCGCACTGCTGCTGTCCACAATAGCACGGATGGTATCAACAAACACACAAGTATTAATGGCACTGCAACTCTGCTAATTTTCATTTAAAACCCCAAAAACTATCAATCAAACAAACAAAACCAAGGGTAAAAACCTAACTGAAAAAGGTCCAGTGGAGAACTGAGAATTTCCCTTCTTTCCTTGGTTTAAACCATGCTCAGTTCAAGTTATATGAACCCATGTACCTTGAATCTGTAAGGGTTTTGTTGTGGTTACCAGGAAAACAGGAAGAAATTACTGTGCCAGTGCTTTCTTTTTCAATTATGAAATAAAGGGTAAATGACTAGAAAATATGAGTGACTTCTACAGAGAATATGTGATACCTTTTCTCCTTGTCCTGACTATTCTCCCTGTAATCATGTAAGTAATTGAGAAAAGACTGCACCAGCCTTTATAATTCCCCTTCAAGGCACTTAGAAAGGACGGGAATTCATTCTGCTTCATTTGCAGACAAACTTTGCAATTCTGAAGTTTCCTATCCCAGAAAATGAGATTTATAAGGTAAAACAACCATAGGGGGAATGGGAATGATGGAGGAGGAAGGCTGATTAGGTTACTGGTGTGTCCACAGCCATAATCATGTTTAAACTGGAACTGGAACATAGCGCTGTCCTTAACAGTACTCCTTGATCAGTCCCTCTAGAAAGAAAGTAGAAGGAAGGCAAAAAGGTAAATCCGAAGAAGGAGCATGGTAGAAATAGTGTAGAGCACGGAATATGGGAAGAAAATGCTGCACCAAAAAGCCAGCAATGAGCTGCACGATTTCCCACGTATCGGGGATCAATCAATCCAGCTCACGGGTTGTTCTTACACCCTTCTCAGCTGCACAGGGTGCCTGTTCAGTTTAATACAAAATGAGATGTGTTTCTGTATTTTAGGTGAGGTTTTCAAGTTCAAACCACCTTTAAAGTGCATTAGCAATCCTGTAACACCTGACAAAGAGGAAAGGCTGGGTACAGTTCTTCCTCCCCAATACACCCAGTCTTCTGTGCCACACTCTCTGCCCCCAGAAAAGACACGGTAAGAAAGAGGCATTCTAATCTTTACGGACCATTGACTTCAATGGGCTTTGGATTGCTTGAGCCCTCCACTTTTGTATTCTAAAGAAACCAAGAGAAAGCTCATGAAAATCAGAGGCAGCTGAATGTCTTTATGTATAAAATAGCTTGAAAGGTAGGGCTTAACCCAGCAAAAGAGAGAAAAATTCACAGTTCACCTACTCTATCCAGTCAGAGATTTGTAATTCTGACACTTGTGATAAAACTAAAAGAAAAAATGTTAAAATTACATGGGGAAGGGAGGAGGGTCATGAGTCTAAACTAAAGCCTGAAAAAAATAATTTCAGGACTTCAGTTGTCCCTATAGATTTCCTCTAAATACTGACAGCATGTGGCACGATCTTACTCTAATTTTCTCCAAAGGGAAAATGTGACACTCTATTAACATTGAGTTAATCAGAGGAGCCAAATATATCCGTATGCACAACATATCTGTATCTCCCTATCTCAGAAAACTTTCTACCCCAACGGAGCACCAGCTGGAAGAGAAATTCTTGCAATGGAGCCCTTTCTGATTAATCCCTTAATCTTCTCAACAGTAGGGATTCTCTCTTAAACCCGACTGGAAAGTAACATCTGCACTGTTGAAAGAGAGAAAGCACCAGAAGGCAAGCCACGGAGGTCTCTGCTCCCTCTCTCCCACTCAGCAGTTTTCTCTTGAAGATGCCTCTTTAAGGGCAGTTTACATTTAATGGCAATGACACAAATCAGGCAGAACCCCAGAGGCTGAAATATTTTCTATTTCTGAGCAGTTATGGCTCCCCATTCTTATGCTGTGGCAAAGGTAGGAGAACTTTAAATGACAAGGAGGCCACAGAGATGGATTAACCTGCAGAGACAGATTAACCTGTAAGTGTTGTTATGCCCTCAAAGTTACTACCTTTCCTCCCTTCAACCATCCCTTCTTATTATTCATGGTTAGTATTTTGACAGCTAAGACCACAGTGATATTCCTGTCTGTAACATGTCCTGACTGTCAGTCCTGGGGCTTTATTATGGGTTTCAATGTCTCTTCTAGATTCGAGGTTAAGCGACACAGTAGCACAAATTAGTTGAAGGGCTGCCTCCCAAATGCTAAGTCCCAATTTCATAGGTCTCCTGGTTAACCCAGCCTTACAAAATCTCATGAAAAGTCAGGCACAGCACTCACAATCTGGCTATGCCTTCTTATAATCTAATAGAAAGGGGAAAACATCCCTCTCTAATTAGAATTAAATGTAGGATGAGTATTAATGTATAGAACTCCTATGTATGAACGTCTTCAAAATCTCAAACCACTCAACTCAGGTGACCAGATGGGTCACTCATGTGACTCACTTCATTCTATTCTCTCTTTGAATATCTGTCTTGTTTCCTCTCTGTCCCTTTCCCCACTTTTTAAGTTCTCACAACACTGCAGTACAAGTATCTGTTGCAGAAAGGAGAGGTGATGGTAGCTAGCCTAATGCTGTTAGACCAGCCTGTTTCTGAAACAGAACTCACAGCCAATTAAAGCAAGGTTTTTACCAATGGCCAAGAAAATTTTCACGGAAATTCTTCACACTTGCTTTTTTAGCAACCTTTCAACTTTATAATAATAATCACTTGCTCTGGAGAACAGAGCCTGACCCATGCCATATCTTAGGTTAAAACCCACTTTTTAGAAGAAATACTGAGTTGAGAGTCCAAATCAGGCATATGCTGAAAAAGGCAGGTGCACGGTGATAAGACTGCACCCTTTTGATCTTCCATCTGAAGTCTGTAATTTATCATAGGTTGTATTAGATATTCTGTGACTTCTGGTGAGGATTAAACATAAAGAGTGCTCTAGTTTAGTTTTCTGGGCTCAGAATCTGTGACTTGTTTTATGGTTGCAGAAAAATTGATGTGCAGGCCCAGAGCTTTCTTCAGTCTCAGCTGGAAGCTTCTGGCTCCTCACCAGGGTGAGACCTGCCCAGGAATCAGTGAGTTACTGAGCTGTGACACCACAGAAAAGATTCCCCAGGTGAGACATTTAGATAGCACTGCAGTGGTAGTCCAGAAGGATGTTCAAGGGACTGGGAACCTAAGTTTGCAAGCAGCCCTGAAGCCCTGTGAGCATATGTAGGGCATCATGCCTGTGGATATTCTCTTTATTCAAGTGATGCTGATAATAGCAAACATCTCCCCTGTTGAACACACCACACTTTCCAGGTTGTGCATGTCCAAAACAGACTAGAGACTTGAGGCGGATCTTCTGATCTCCTCTCTCTTCCAGCTGGATCCATCACACAGAAGACACAAGAGTATCCCAGACTCTCATAGAATCAGGTCTTAATAAAACATATAACTAAAAACTTATAGATAAGTACATTATTTCAATGGGGAAAACTTTGGTAGAGTGACTGAAAAAGATGGACTAGAAAGGCTGCTAAACAACCTTCCTTCTATCCACTGGGTCCTGGAAAGGTAGGCACATTCCTCCAGTCCTTGTTCAACTTTCAGTGCCCTCCTGAGTCAAAAACATCCCACTAAGGTTTGGCAGTAAGACTGCTTCCCTGTCAGGCCTCCTTCTTCTCTCACATGCTTCTCAGTCTGTTCCTTGCTTGTTGCCCCTTTTGCCCTCTGCCCACCCCACTCTTAATTTGGGAAAGCTGTACCATGTCCACCTTTTCTTAGGGAAAAAGAAATCATCTTCCTTTCACCTCCTCCCCCAAGGTTTTGGCCTGACCCAGAAGGCAGCAGTGAGGACCTTTTGACTCTCATAGCCTCTGCAACATGATGTAAAACACACAATAGTGGGCCACAAATAAATTAGAGAAGCAATACTTATGTTCCAAGGTTGTGGTATACTCTGCTGGTTTTATGTTTGCAGTGTTTCTGGTGGGACCCTTTAGAAAGCCAGAGTTAATGCAATGGTCCATGAGTAAGAGAGTGCAATTAGTGAAGGCTCCTGGAAGCATGCAAAGCAGGAAAATCAATCTTTGCAAACCTTGGCCTTAGCCTGGAAAGAAGTGGTTTATGATCATGGTGCTTTTTGACCTGTCAGCATCATGGCAGTATATTACAAAAGCTGTTGCTGATCCTCACTGGAGCTGCACTGAAAACAAAAGTGGATTAAGGGGCAGAGGGCACTGTGCTGCCTCCTCAGCTATCCAAATGCAAAAAGAGAGATATTGCATGGCCAAGAGGAGTTTGTAATGTAACAGATTAGTATTGTTGTTGACACACCAGTCCAGTAAGAATCCCCATCCTGTTGCATTCAGAAGGTCAGGTGCCTCCCTTCACTATATCTTAACCAGGAGGCTCAGTGGTGAGCACTGATTTGTGGTCAGCATCTTTTCTCTTCTGTCCTGACCCAGATTCTGATCCTTTGCTCCAACCTGGCATGACACTGCAGGGATCAGAGGCCATTTGCTCTATTGTTGGCATCTAGGTGCAAGACTGTCCAGGGAGAGGTGGAGTGGAGGTGTTGCAAAACGACAAGTTTCAAAAATAGATACCTTTACCTGGGAAATCCTAAAATGCCACTGTGTAATCAGGTGGTGCCAGGGATATGCAATACACTGCCCTTAGGAGCCAACAGCTCTGCTTTGCCGAGGGCTTTAGTGGAATAGCAGTCGGGTGGTGATGTAAGCACACACACCTCTTGCTTCCAGTTCTCTTGATCCCATTGCTTTGATGTGCAGATTCAGGCTGAGCATACAAAAGAACACAGTGTGCAAATAAGTTTACTCCTCTCTTTTTTCCTTTTCTTTCTTTCTTTTTCTTTCTTTCTTTTTTCCTTTTCTTTCTTTCTTTTTCTTTCTTTCTTTCTTTCTTTCTTTCTTTCTTTCTTTCTTTCTTTCTTTCTTTCTTTCTTTCTTTCTTTCTTTCTTTCTTTCTTTCTTTCTCTCTTTCTTTCTTTCTCTCTCTTTTTCTCTCTCTCTCTTTCTTTTTTTCTTTCTTTCTTTCTTTCTTTTCTTTGTTTCTCTCTCTCTCTCTCTCTCTCTCTCTTTCTTTCTTTCTTTCTCTTATCAAAATCTCTGCAAGTGTGCTGAGAAGGGGCGGGAGAGTGTCTGCTGCAGATTATTACTGAGACCACTTGTGACACTTTCTCATTAGCCTGTGTAATGGGAAGACAATCTGCTGCTCAGGAAGCAGCACTGCAAATTATTTTCAGCCACAGATGATGCAGCCTGGCTTTGAACTGCTTAGGCCTTGTTGTAACAGAAGCACCAGCAATATTCATTTAATGTGCACTGACCTTTCTCTGACCTGGGAGACAGAGACAGCTCTTGCTTTGGCCTTTTTCTATCACCATGCCTTTTTCTGTAAAGATTTCTGCTTGGCAGACTACCAGGAGGAAAATACTAAATTCTGTCTGCAAAAAGGTGCAAAGTTTGTTTGGGTTCAGTACAGCTGAGGGAGAGAAACAAGCTCATTTATCTTTCCCCTCCTGTAGCCACGCGGAGGACACATGGCAACTTTTGAACCTTAAAGGACAGTGATATGGGGTGAAGACAAAGGAGTAATCTGGACAAAGGGTGCCCCTAGGGCATTAAAAATAACTATTCCCCCTCACCTTCTGTTGCTGCAGTAAGCTCACACCACTTGTCACTCAGCAGGAGATCTGTATCAAACAGGATGAAACTGGGGATGACAGGAAGTTCCTGAATGTAGACAAATCCATCAAGTCTCATGCTTTGGACATGAAACTCTGAACCCCTGCCTGCTCCTAAAATGATATCACTTTCCTATGCAGTTGTAGAGGCACAAGCTTTTCATTTTCCATGACAGCAGAAGAGAGAATGGGGATGATGCCCTGACCCCAAAGCTTGACATACAACACAGTAGCAGGCCAGCACAGCCATAGAACCCATTGCACCAAAATTTGAGCACTTGCAACACAGTCATAAATGAGGAGAAGGGGAAACATGAGACAGATGTGGAAGGGCATGAAGAAAACACCTTTTCCTTGAAAATCAACCAGAGCTCAAGGGAAGGGATCATGAAGAAGCAGAATACAAGATAAGAGATTACGACTTGGTCAAAAGCATAAGACTTCATACTTGAGTTGGATGAGCCTTTACTGGCGACACTACACAACCATCACAGGGCCCAACTGGGTCAACCATCCCTCAAGATTTGATCACAGAATCACACGATCCTTAGAGTTGGAAGGAACTTCTGGAGATCATCCAATCCAACATCCCTGCCAAGGCAGGGTCACCTGGAGCTGGCTACGCTGGAACACATCCAGGTAGGTTTGGAATATCTCCAGAGAGGGACTTCCCTGGGCAGCCTGTTCCGGTCTCTGCCACCCTCAGTGTAAAAAAGTTCTTCCTCATGTTGAGGTGGAACTTCTTGTGTTTTAGTTTATGGCCATTGTTCCTCGTCCTGTCACTGGGCACCATTGAAAAAAGTCTGGCACCATCCTCTTGGCACCCATCTTTGAGATGTTTGTATATATTGATGAGGGCTCCTCTTAGCCTTCTCTTCTCTAGACTAAATAGGCCCAGCTCCCTCAGGCTCTCATCATAAGAGAGATGCTCCAGACCCCAAATCATCTTTGTGGCCCCTGCTGGACTCTCTCCAGTAGTTCCTTGTCTTTCTTGTACTGCCGAGTCCAGAACTAGACACAGCACTCCAGAAGTGGCCTCACCAGGGCCGAGTAGAGGGGCAGGACCACCTCCCTTGGCCTGCTGGCCACACTATACCCAATGTACCCCAGGACACCATTGGCCCTCCTGGCTGCAAGGACACACTGTTGGCCCATGGTCAACTTATCAGCCACCAAGACTCCCAGGTCCTTCTCCACAGAGCTGCTTTCCAGCAGGTCAGCCCACAGCCTGTACTGGGTACTGGGGATTATTCCTCCCTATATGCGGGACCCTACACGTGCCCTTGTTGAGCCTCATTAGGTTTCTCTCTGCTCAACTCTCCAGCCCATCAAGGTCCCTCTGAACAGCAGCACACACTTTGGGTGCATACCTAATGGTATACTTTTATATCATCTGCCACCAGAAGGCAATTTTTGTTCTATTTATTCCCACTCCATCTTGTTTTCAGCCTCCTTGCTCTACAGATTACTCTGAAAGCTGAGAAAAACATAGTGCAGTTGCCTCATTGGAGGAAGGTCATTATATTTCCTTCTTGGCCTTTCTTACTTCTCTGGTTTATGGATTGCTGACGTACTCGTGTGGCCTTTGTTTTGATCTCTGCACTATATGCCAAGGCTTGAGAGAACTCATCCAAGTAGCAAATGGGCATTTGTCAGAAATATTTATGCAAAGACAGAGCACAGATCTCTCAGAGAGCCTGCCCTGGATGCAAAAAGGTTGTGACATGTTGAACTGTTCTGATATCATTTGTCACCTTGGCCAATCATGCAAGCAAATGTTGGACTGGTGCCCACTTCAAAGGAGCTGTGCTGAAAGATCTCACTTTTCCAAAGTGCTGTCCGATTAACCTCAGGGCTGTGAATTCTTCCTCTAACGTGTTTGCACAAACTGTGAGGTTTAGAAGGGGTAAAGGTTCCATTCCAGCTAGTTATCCTGTGTAGAATCAGAAACCCAAATAGGTACAGCTAAATGAATTTCTGACAATAGAGGAGTTTAAACAAATTGCAGAGTCACGGGACAAAGCCTTGCTGCATAGAAAGGCCAAGAGGGAACAATACTAGAGCCAATTGCAATTACCTGCTAACCCTGGTACTTCTGAAACTTACCTCTCATTGCTATTGCTGGCTGCTTATTTTTTACAGTAATCTTGAATGTGTACATTGAATCAATAAAACCCAAATATTTGTGCCACTAACTTATGGGCTTGGCAATTCTGACATTTCTGGTATTTCTTCGCCAGTGCGCAGAAAGCACTCCCCCTTCCCTCTCCTCCAGTTCTGCAAAGGTTCCAAGTAGCTCAGTATAATCTCTGCCCTCTGTTCCAAGATCCCCTCACGGGTCCTTCCCCTGATGTGGGATAAATCTGAATATATCCTCTGACAAAACGACTACGCCCCATCTCAGCACACTGCTGCTCCACATTCTGCTAAGTTGATTATAGAGTTAATTGGACACAGGGAACAGAGCAATTTAACTTTCCTGGAAGATGACAGGACTTAAATGCCCAGAGCCATTGAGAGTAGCTCTATGCAGGAGCTAATTTTTCCACCTCACTTATCACAGGCAGCTTTCATGCACTGGAAGTTTTAGGGCAATACTTTTCATCAGAAAAGAAACCAAGTGTTCAGAAGAACGCTGCATCAGCCCAGAACATTAATTTGCTCATTCTCTAATCTGTGTTGAGGTGCGCCCCAAATGGCCCTTTTCCCCACTGGGAAACATAACAGCCAGCAGCATTACAGCTTCTAGGAGAAATGATGCAGAGGATGGAGTGAGCCTGCTGCTGTTCACTGAAGAGAGCTGAGGAAAATGGGATGAGAATGGAGGGGGGAAAAAAAAAGGAAAGGCTGAGCATTTGGGGAAAATTAAGCAGAGGAACAGAGAAAGGCAGACAAGAGAAGAGATGTCTCTCCTTGACTGAAGCTGCTCCTTCCTGGACACATAAAGCTGTGGCACTGAACAGCTTTGGAAAAGGCTTTTTGGTCACCTGGCAAGAGGCTGCTGAGAAAGAGAGCTGTGAAGACTTTTCCTGATATCCATATAGTTTTGAAACATTTCAAAGGGATTGTTTCCTTCTGGTATTCATCAATGCTGGTTTCCCGTGGGTGTGATAGGGAGGGGAACCCTTTTTAAAAGGTTTCAGCTGCTTGAAGGTCACCTCAAACACCACTCTGAAGACAATGACAAAGGTAAACATTTCAGCCTCACCTGTGCTCCAGCAGAAAGAACAGAAACCTTGCTGTTTTCTGTGGTACCAAAGAAGTGCTCCCTTGTGAAAACAAGACAGCCCATATATCCAGACATCTCAGACTGTCATGTGGCTTGAGCCCCACCACACACCTAAGCCCTGTTCACAGTCATCCTTCCGTGATGGGTGCGGGGCTCTGTGCTGGGGGCACACAAGCACTGCCCTAGGAAATGCAACCTGTTGTGCAACAGCATGTCACCCCCTTTCCCAAACAAAAAGCAGCTGGGAGAAAACATCTACCCCTAAATGTAGATTTATTAACACTCAGCACCAGGAAAGTCAAGGTCAAGGGTTAAAGCTTGCCTTTATCCATCACCTCTTGATATGACCTTGGTAGGGCTTTTTGCAAAGGGCAGGGACAGTTGATGCCGTAATGAGCTGCTCTTCCCAGGAGACCCAGCACGATGAAACAGTACAGAACATCCACTTTCATGTACCAGTGCAAGAATATAGGTTTGATTGGTAATAAGTTTCCCATTAAAAATACATGAGAACTTACCTCAGAGAGACAGAGAGTAGACCCCACAGGATAAAGTCTTTTCAGACAGCTTTTAATGAAGACAATTATATCCATGTATTTGAGGCTTTCCTTCTTCATTCTTCTCCAAAGAAAACAGGCTCATTTCATGGGGCAAAATTAGAATGAAAAATAAATTCCTGAATGTTGTTCTTTAACTGGGTCAATTACATCTTGAAAATCTGAATGACTGTGGTTTTAATCAACTAAGATGGTCCATACTAATATTAGCTCACATGAATGTGTAACAGCTACTTTTCAGAATGAAATAGTTTTTAAATTCTGAGGAAATTAATAGGTTCTAAAGAAAAAAGAAAAATACAGCTTGGGTGGTCACTGAGACCATTCATTTTAATGAGTTAGCCAAAATATTGAACCATACAAGAAAGGATTTAATGCTATTTTATTCTGAGGACCTATTGAGGCATTCATTCACTCTCAATAAAGACTGGATGTCACAAGTTTTGTCATTTGTTTGAACTTATATTCCAAACACAGTAAACAAGGTGCTCTTCAGTGCTCTCTTTCACTTTTTTGTGTTCTCTCCCTCCCTCTCCAGGCACACATGGAGAGCCTGTAGCAGTTTGCTCAGTGGATTTGTGGATTTTACCCAGTGGACTACAGAGTTTGTTCCATGTATCGGTATTTCTGAACTTGAACTCCAATGTCATATTCATAACTGGTGTATCATGAAGCATGGAAATTCACAGCATACAAAAAATATCCTCTTCTGCTCACTGGTTCTCTGTTACTACTGACACAGGGATGTTATTTTTACGCAGGTAAGGACAGGGAAGAAGGCTACTCAGTCACCAATCCAGACCGGAATGGTGCCAAAAATTACTGGTGTTTCGTGTGGATTAAAGGCAGAAAGATGGTGCACATAAACCAGTTTACACTCCTGTTTCCTAGCAGATCTGATCTACCAGGATTAAATTCTTCTCATCTGTGAATATTTTACCTTCTGTGCAGTACAGCACAGAACCTTTTGAGGTTCTGAGGTGAAGTTAGGGCTGCAGATGGAGTTCAAGCATCAGTCTTAGAAAAGAGAGGTGCTTTGGAGTACTCAGATCATGATACCTTTAAAGGTGCCCAACAAGTTCAAAGGAGACACTGTAAAGAACACCTCTTTTAAAATTGTCTCCAGCTGGGAATCAGAAGACAAATGAACCGTAGTCACCAGCATTTTTTAAAACTTTCGTCTTGTTTTAAAGAGCTGAACTGTGAACATGATATCATGTGAACCATAACAGCCTCATAGACTTAAAGCAGACCTGGACCTGCAACACTCTTAGAATGGCCAGGACACAGGGCCAGTCACTTCTCCACCCACCTCCAGCAGCAGCTTTGGGAAAAACAGAGGCACAAACATCTGCCAAACACACACGTGCTCCCATCTCAGGAACCATCACACCAGATGGTATTAAAAAAACCATCAGACAGCCCAGGCAAGAGCCTATGGCCAACAGGGACCACAGCAGCACTGAATCCTGGCTATCTCTGAAGCTGGGTAGATTGGGACAAATGGCTCTTCTGCCGACTCTGCCTTGCACTCTGCCCTTCTGTGAAGCAGCCACAGTGGGCCACCATCATGGCACAGGGCTGTGTTCCACATCATCCCCAGAAGCTGTAAGGAATTCACATGGGGGAGCACCCTTTACCAAAGTGCCCAGCCCTGCCAGGACAGGCTTTGGGTTCAAATGACATTATTTTGCAAAATTCTCTGATTTCTCTCTGGGTGCTTTCTATGTTGTTTAGGCAAAGTGCCTCTCTTAGAGCACTCTATTTTTTCTCAATATTGCATTTATAAAAGGAATTTCCTTACCCAGAATCAGCAGATATTCCCCCTGCTCCACCCTTCCCTATCTTCCTCCCTGTCCCCATAAAACTATTATCTAAAAATAGGTAAAAATACTCTGTCAAACAATCTTCCCTCCACCTTCCCTGCTATCTGTTTAAATATCCTTGACTGCAAGACATTCAGTACAGAACAGTCATCAATTTTTAATTCACTTAATCTCTTGGTAACAGTGTTCTCGTGAACTGAAGGGCCCCTGAGGAAACTTCAGAGAAACCTCAGATGCTAGATCCAGGAATGAAATTTTGAGGATAGAGTGGACTCCGTGACACTGTATGGGTTAATGGGGGAAAAAAGATACTTAAAACTGAGAACCTTTCACCCCCAGCTAAATCAAAACACATTGTAAACCAGAGCTCTGTACCCTAACACAGCACAGATAGAAACAAGCATCAGGGACAGAATTCCCTGCGTCAGAGTGTTCATGATTCAGCAAACTTGGGAAGGAGCCCTCTGAGTAAACATGTGGGTTGTCTGCACTCCTGATCCTGCTACTGCTTCTTCATTCTTGTTCCAAGAAGCTCAGAGAACATCCTTATACACTGTCAGTAATTAAATTCTGCCTGCTTAAACGCCCTGAAAGTCTCAAGAGAGGACAGCTTTTCTCCTTGAGTCTGTAAATGTGGGGGAATCTAATACTGTGTATATCTGCATTGTTCTCCAAAGAACTGTCACTCACAAATTGACAAAATGCTACCTGTGTACAATGTGAATGTTAATTGGCTCTGCAGGCATTTTAGGGTAGGGAGCAAGAGGATTCTTGGTTATATTCAATGATGTGTAATGGTATATAATATAATGGTAGCAGTCACAGACTCCAGTTGTACTGGAGTGTTGCATGAAAACAGGGAAAGAGCAAAACCCTATCCCCAGTATTTTCTCATCTCATGAAAGAAGTTAAAAATAACCTATACCTCCAGTTCTGTGGTAGCCAGAAATGATGCATTTTATCTGAACCTGAGCTTTCTCATCATGGGATATATAAGAACTACATTTCTCTGAGGAGGCTTTTGGAAGCAGAAACAGGTTTGATCACACACTGTATGACACCGAACTTAACGCACACATAGAGCCACAGCTCTACAGCACCCAAGCAGCACAAAGTGCACACGCCCCCAAAACTCCAGATATCCAAAGGGTCTGGGTGCCATGGGCTATCACAGAAAAATGCAATGCTAACAAGGGTGTCAGCAGAAAGAAGCCTAAAGCCTCCAGCCACTCTCCTCACCTCCCTCAGCTCTTCTTCTAGTAGAGATCCCTGCCCAATATTTCCTTACCTATAACACCTGGCAAGCTGCTCTGTAAGGATGGGCACAGCCCAGTCCCGCTTGGCTTCTAGAGGCCGATGCTGAATAGCTGCTTTGGGCAGACTCAGTTGTAAAGAGAGTGTGACTGTTTACACGAAATCACACGACATAATTTCCCCTCTTTCCATATGCACCTTAACGTAACAGGCAGGCTGCTACTCTAATGACAGGAAGCACAAGAACACAAGACAGTACACTACAGAGCTACTCAGTAAATTAATATATTTTTTGCAAGATTATGCAATGTATAGGATATTTAGGGGTCTATTTTTCAAAAAATGTTGACTAGAAAATCGTCATGCAAAACATGGCCTCGATGTTTAGTGCTAAAGCCCTTTCCATGACACCCACCAGCAGAATTGCAGCTCAGCCAGACACAGAGATGCTGGGACAATTTGCATAGTTACTATTTCCTGCAGAGGCTTCCCCTATTTGTGATGCCTTTTCTAACCAAGTTATTTGTCATTTACCAGCAGCAACCTCTGATTCTTTGCCTCTGTACCTCCTGTTCTCTTTCGCACTATTAAGAACATTATTTTCTATTCTTCTGTCAGTGGAGAGTGCTGGTGATTAGCACTGCAATATCTGGTTCCCTTTATTGAAAATGTTAATCCTTCCTTTTTGCAGGGTTTCTTTAGCCAGAGGTGTTAATACTGGGTTAATAGAATCAGGCTGCCTTTTTCTTCATCTTTTGTGTTGCATGTGTTTTAGGAAGGGAATTTTTTTTTTTTTTGGTCAGAATTTATTATAGTCTCTCATTTGGTTCTTTTTTTTCTCCAGAGGGGCTGCTTCGACTTTTCTTGCTTTTTTTTGCTGTGCTTATGTTCTAACATTTAGCACCCAGAACACTCACTGTTCTGTGTCTTTTTTGGTTCCTGTGGCCTGTAAAGGGAATTTAAGAGTATGTCCATCAAGGAGGAGTTACCTGTGTTCAAAACCAAGAAGAGGACTGAGAGCTGAGAGTCTTCCCCCACCCACTGCAGAGATAAGGCTTACTTTAGCTTACAAAGCCAAAGCTTCTGCAAGCTTCCCTTCAACCTGAAGACCCTTTCAGCATTTGGATAGTAACTAGCATCAAACATCACCACCCACTGCTCATAAGACATTTTTTCTATGGAGAGAGCATGATGTGAAGCATGGGTCACCTGTTGTAACATCAGGAATCACAGATCCCGCCCCAGGGGAAAGGTGAGGTTGCCAGCAGGCAAACCAGAGATGGCTGCAGAATGATGTGTAGGTAACTTCAGTGATATGATCTTTTAATCCTGATCAGGTAGCAGTTCAGTGAAAACTCTTCTTGTTCTGATGTGAAGAGCACAGAACTTATATCCCACAAATTGCTGCTGTGATGATTTTCTTTAAAAGGAAAGACATCACCTGGAGAAATGCAGTCACTCAAGGAAGAAAAGTGCCAAGTCATCTGAAGCTTTGTCTCTCCTGATTGCAATCATATTTTATTCTCAAGTAAAGAGAAGCAGCTTTGGCAATGAAGCTAGGAAGCAGTGAATATTCAACATGTGGCTATGGGATTCCAAGACGATTTCCAAGGTTGCCCAAACACACAGATACGCTTCCACTGGAGATAGTTTCAGCAGGCACACCTAGAGCTGGATGGAGCTATGGGAACTGGTTGGCTCTCTCCCTCCATCTATCCAGCCAGTCAGTCAGCCAGCTGAAGAGGCCAGGAGCAATGCGAGCACTCCGGGGGGCTTTCCTTGCGTCTTCTACCAGTCAGACCATGAGGCTGGCAGAGCTGTCCTTTGACTCTTCGCTTCTAAACACCCATCACCCTGCTTGTGCCACAGCTCCCAGGCACAGGCGGGCCGCGAGGAGCGGGAGAGGGAGAGGGAACGGGGGCGGGGGCGGGAGCGGGAGC
>VZTJ01005843.1:1073790-1135013 GCA_013397795.1 Orthonyx spaldingii
AGCGCGAGCGGGAGCGGGAGCGGGAGCGGGAGCGGGAGCGGGAGCGGGAACGGGAGCGGGAGAGGGAACGGGAATGGGAGCGGGAACGGGAATGGGAATGGGAGAGGGAACGGGAGCGAGAGAGGGGACGGGAGCGGAAGAGGGAACGGGAATGGGAGTGGGAACGGGAATGGGAGTGGGAACGGGAGCGGGAACGGGAGCGGGAACGGGAGCGGCCCCAGCCCCGCCCGGAGCGGCCCCGCCGCCACCTGCGCACGGCGCCGCCCAGTGGCAGCAGCGGCGCATTGCACGGGCAGCGGAAAACACCCGCCTGCGTGCTGCCGAGCGGGTTTGAGTGACAGCCGTCCCTAATTATGTTAATTGCACAGCTTTTCTTTTTTTTTTTTTTTTTTTATTTTTTTTCCTCTCCAGAAGCCCTTAGGCTTTTGTTTGCAGGGAATAAATAAAAAGGGATTAGTTACGTTTATCTGTGTTTTCCTAAGTCTTTACAGAATAACTGTTACGTGTAATTAAGTAATTTGTCTGTCCTTGACCAAGTTGATAGCAAATTACCAGACATTACTGATGAGGTTCCATTACATTTTAAGGAGAGATTACATGGATCTGGGATTTATTGATTTTTATTTCTTATTTTAGACAGGATCAGCTGGAAATAATGGACTTACAAAGGTGAAAATGCAAAATGCTATGACAAGTCGCTTTTATCTAGCAGTATTGTTTGGCTGTATATGGATGTAGGACTCCAAAATCATTTTCAAGGTTGCCCCAACACAGAGATATTCTTCCTCTAGAGAGAGTTTCAGCAGGCACACCTGGAGCTATGGAAACTCGTAAATCCCTCCCTCCACCTACCCATCCATCCAGCTGAGGAGCTGTTGTCTTCTCCACAAAGGATCTGCACTGAATCAGCTGCATAGCAAGTTTTCCATTCACAGCTTTCCCTTGCCCAGTGTCAAACGTGCTGATGGGATATATTCAGGCAACTTTTGTTAAGAGCAATATCATCCCGGATTTGTCCTCTGTGATTCTGTTAACTAATATTTAATAATTCACACTCTTCAAGGGCCCAGCTTAGCTGCTTCCCCTATGCTTTGCTGCATCTCAAATCACTAATCCATATACCCTTTTCTTAAAATCTGCTTCCTGTGAGGCTTCCCATATAATTGCCACCATAGATTGATGAGTTTCTCTTCAGGAACCACGACGCATCGATGTGCAGAGAGAATGTCAAAACATCAGGTCTAAAAATAGATTCTCTTGTCCAAGATAGAGATACCATTTCATTTACATACTTTGAAGGTACTTTATTGAGCATGCCAGATCCTTACAGATTCCCAGGGAGTATGTTCTCCTCAAAACTGAGACTGGATACTTCACCTTAAAATTTACTAATCTTACTACACCTTTGGTTTTTAAGTATATGTTAACTTACTATAATTACACAAACATACTTCATACGAAACATATGCACCACTCGGCCAACAGAAGGCTTGGAAGTATGTCCACAGCTCCTGACAAATTGCAAAGAGGAAAAAGCCTTCCAAGGAGACACTGCACAGATGCATTTGCCAAGAGGCCTGGCCAGAACTGATTACAGCCCACCACTGAGCTCTAGAAAGTGTGGCATCAAGGCTAGGTCATCAAAACTGAAAGGCAGCAACTAATCATAATTAAAGGGTGGGGTTGGTTTGTTTTTTTTTTTCTTCCCCTGGGAACTAGCACTCAGGGTAGAAAATGAAACTTTCACTAAACCCCATTGTGTGGCTTTGTCTTCCAAACACACTGGGGAAAATAAGGGGAGGAGATTCAATGAGTGCATCCAGGAGAAACTTGGGATACAGCCAAGAGTCGTGATCTGGACAGTGCCAAGACTGTCAGCAGCACAGAGAGGAGGGGTCGCTTCCAAAAGACTTTTTGCAGAGATTTTATCCCTGCCAAACCCTCCTCCCAAGCCTGTAAGTAAGCCATGATGGCTATGCCTTTTTTTAGTACATACAAAACCTCTGTTACAAGAAATTAGAATGTCATTGTGATGCTTCTGTTTCTTGAGGGAATATAAGCGGATTCCTCAGAGAAGTAAGCAGCACTTAAAGACAGATGCCAATGCACAGAAAACATTTCAGATATTTTTGGTCATGGTGGGCATGGGCCAGCCCATGCCTGTGAATATATGGACTAAACTGGTCTAGTTTCCCGGGACAGGGGATTTCAGGGTTTGTTTCTCTGATGACCTGACCTGGCACACAGGCAGCAGAATATGCTCCAGGGAAGGCAGCTATTTTCAACAAGAGAAGTGTGAGAAGGTGGGAGTGCCCCAGCCCAGTCTGGGCCAGCTCCAGCAGCCAGCTGGACTCAAGCACTGGCTTGCCCACTGCTTTGGGTGAGGTTTACCAAGGTGGGATGAGCTGACTCTACCTGCTCGCTGACATGGCCAAAGGGCAGTGCCTCTCTCTGCTCCTCTCCTCCTCTCTCCCCTGCATGCATTTGGACATGGGTCTGGCTGCTTCTCTCAAACCAGCTCTTGTTTTCAGTCTGCCCTTGCTGAACTGATTCAGCTCATTAAACTGGCTGAAAGATAATTAACCATGCCTGTGAGGGAAAAAGGGCAGGACGCCCTCCTCAGGGACAGGGAGAGGTGGCCCCAGAGACATTTCTCCAGGTTGTGAGTGGCTAGTATTGACCAATCCTCCCTTTCAGGTAGGCCAAGGAGGGACAAGACTTTCCTTGAGGTTATGTGCCCTGTCCCCCTACCTGCATCCAGGCTGGCAGCTAGAAGCCACCAGGGAACTTCACGTGCCCCTTACACACTACACAGATCACATTCAACATGAAGGCACCTCCTGTCCTCTCTTTCACCTCCCACATGCAGCATCACCAGTCTGTGCATCTTGCCAGAAGTCCACCACCAGCAGCTGTAATTGTGCCACCTTAACCTGAACAGAAATGTCCAAGTTTTATTCCCACTGAGAAATATGTGAGGATTTCATATGTGCCCCTGAGGAAGGATGTTAATTACTTTTCTTATTTTAGGAGTTTTTGTAATAACTGACCTCTCTGTTGTCAAAACCACAGATCAGAATATTATACATATTGTCGTTTTTCATCAAGGGGAGCACAGACTTCGCTTAGTTTCTTTCTTCTCCTCCATGGGGAGAATAAAAATGTGGTTTTTCAGTAACCCAGTCATTGCCCCTTTGTTCTGTTTGTATAAACCAAAATACAAAGAATCCTGATGAAGCAACCAACCACATTAAACCATTTTTTGTATTCTTATTACAAAGAACAAGCATGTCAGAAATCTTTTGGTTTTTTCCCTTGGAACCTATTGTTTTATGTAGGCATTTCTTGAAACAGCATGAAAAATAGTTAAGTCCTTACTTCACTTCCCTTTCCATTTGGAATGGGTGGAGGATCACACAACAGAAAAGGACTGTTCATTTTCCTAAGTGTTTTTTTTACAACCAGCAGGATGGCAACTTAGAGCTGACACCATCTCTTCAGGTCTGTGGGTCTTGGCCAGGTCACTGTAGAGAAAAAAAGCCCAACATGTCTGGATTCCCTGCAACATCTTTTCTAAGTGGCTGCTCCTGCTGTTCTGTGGCTGCTGCCCCACGCTTCAGTGGAGAGCACTGATATCCCATGAGCTGCTCATCTGCTCGCTGCCCTGCCTGCTCAGCCGGGCAGCCTGGCGAGAGACCTGGCAGCGCTGCGAGAGCCACGCTCTGCTCTCTTGTGTGCCCCAACACTGCCGGCTGGGCTCCCCCCAGCAGGCAATCTGACAGGGCAGGGACTCTGTGCTCAGCTGTGGGTCCCCTGCACAGTGTCCTTTCACCTCTGAACCCAGCCAGTTGTTCCCCTGGCCAGCGGTCTCACCCACAGTGATACGCATGGGGTGTCACTGACCGCTGGCTCAAGCTCTGGTCAGTGGTGGGCCTGGCCATTTCTCCCTGGACAGCATTTTGCCAGGTGCCAGCCTTTACCTGACCCCACCCTGCTCCCTTCACATGGGGAATGGTCACTGAGGCACAGCTCTGTGTGAACTTGTCACAGATGGAGCTTGCACTGGACAGAAGCACTCCAAAGCACCTCACTATGTGTCTCCTTCTTGTCACACACACCCTCTCCCTTGGCTGCCCGAGAGCCTCGTGGAGCACAGCAGCCAGGATTTAGTCAGTCCTCATGTCTCCACACTGTCTCCGGAAAGATGCTGTGGAGCAGCTCTTTCTCTCCAAACACCTAACCCGGGGCTCTTTACCTCATTATCTGTGAAATAGAGGCCATCTATAACAGATTTTTCTTACATCTAAATGCTGACCATGTGGAAATTCTTGCTGTATTACCTTCTCCCCATTCAGTTTTTAGCAGACTGGGACACAATTCCACTTTGTTCAGAGATGTATCATCATTCCTTCTGAAATCCTGGAGTGTTTGAGGGTAGCTTTTAATTTGGGATGCTGTAGAAAGCATTGGCTCTCTCCTGGGTTTGAGTTTTCAGCTGATGCAGGGAACCAGGACCAAAAAAATGGACAACTACTGAGTTATGTGCCTCCTGACTGAGACTCTCCCCCATATAAAAAGAGTTTTATCATTGGAAAGGTTTTTCTCTTTACAGAGATTCTTTAACACTTGTAATGAGTATTTATTACTACAGTGGCATTTGTCAGTCCCTTGTATGCATTGGGCTCTGTGGAGATTTAATGTAGTGAAATGAGATGATGGACTGGATTCCTGGTGAAATAGCAGATACTTGCACTCTCTTTAAAAAAATCCCCTTCACATAGTTTTTCAGCTTTTCTTACATGGTAGCACCCATTCTGTTTCACATGGTGCCAACAAAACACTTTAAAATTTCCTGGACATAATAATCCCTTCTACCTTGGCAGCTCAGCAAGAACAGCCTTCTCTGAAACCTCCCTAATCAATTGACTTCGCCAAGCCTTTTGCTTAACAAATCCTGCAATTGCTTCCAGCTTTTTCCCACAAGTGGTACCAAATTAATGGATTTGTACTCTCCTGGTGAGTTTCTTGGCCTTTCATTGTCTGATTAGGCACACTCTGGCCTGCTGGGAGAAATGTACTGCATTGATAAAGATGCTGGAAGAGGTTCATTTCATGTCCCACTTTGCTTTTGCATTCTTGGATTCATGCACGTCAAAATGTTACAACGAACATGGATGCGATTAAAAAGCTCAAAGTCCCTCAATATGGGCACATCTCACATCATAATTAATCCAATGTCCCAGGTATGCTAGGAAGTCATACAAGCTGTTCCAAACCTGTCTTGCATTTAAGAACTTGGCCCAAATTCGTAAGAGTGTATTCTTAAAATATATTTGAGGTTTAACTGTACATGCAAATAAAAAGTTCATACACGTAACCTAAGGACCTAGCAAATCTAACTGCATGCCTCTGTCAAACAATCCAAAACAAAGCAGCATATGAAATCACCATGGTTTTAAGCAGGGATATTTTGAGCACACAACTGCTTTCTGAATGCTATTTTCTCTGTCGTATGTTTAGAATCACTGTCCTTAAACAACAGACTTTTCTTAGAAAGAAAAACAACAAACAGGAGTTTGTTCTTTTTCTAAACAGTTTCAGCTCCATTTCTGCCTTGTACCAGAAATTGTTTCTTTTCTGGGTGTTTCAGTAAATCCCAGAAGTAGCTAACAATTGCAGCCCCACTACACATGAAAATGCTCACGCTTCACTTTCCACACTCTTCCTTTGGCCACCAGTCATGCTGCACATATGAGAGGGTTCATGTCTTCTTTCAGAGAGTCTGTGTTCAGACTGCTAATAATTTCCAGTTCCCCCCCTTGAACTAGCAGGTTCCTCTGACCCTAGGCTTCCCTTGAGGACAGATACTGATTGTTGGGCTGGAGAGGTGCTCTAGGACTTGAGGATTATAAACAACCCTCTGCAGCATCCATGGATAGGAATCCCACCACTAAGCCATTGCACACGCCAGGCAGGAAAGCTCTGCACAGCTTCTCCTGGCACTGAGCCATTTCACAGCCAGGAATACAGCCACAACCCAGTGAGACAGAAGGGCAGGCAGAGAATACTTTGGTCAGCCTAATTGCTGAGGTACCATCCTGGGAGGGGAGAGATACAAAAGCCAGAAAAGTTGTTTCTGTTTAATTTCTTTCTGAACTGTACATATTGGACCTCTTTCAGTAGTCCAATATGTACACAGGAACAGAGAATTAGAACTTTAGTTCTGGTCCTCAGTGTGGGTGTCACCTGCTCAAGACAGTCTTGGATAACATGGGAGCTATAAACCATGACATATATTTGGCTTTGTATGCTAATCATACATTCACAGATTATAAGATCCAATTTTAACAGTCCTGTTCTCCAGCATTTTTCAGTCAACAAATTACTTCTTCCCCCCTAAACCTTTGGACTGGAGAAAACAGGAATTCAAAGCACTCTCAGTTCAGAGAGTCGTAGGCAGAGTATTTGAGGTAAATCTCCCTATTCAGTCAAGAGCTCCTACGAACCTGATCACCCTTCTTTTTTTCTGGGGTTTGGTAATACTGGTATGTCTCAGCAGCTCTTGACATTGCTATACAAATTTTCCTTGGGTTTGTTGCAGGGGGGTTTGGTTTTGGTTTTTGGTTTGTTTGGTTTTTTTCTGAGGGGCTTATTTCTCCTGTTCTTACCCCAGCAGTGAGTCCTAGACCAATGCACCTGCCTTCCATTCCCTTTTTTTTCCTGAAGTTGAAGGTAACTTCTTCTGGACTGACAATCCAGAGGATTCTCAACATTTTATCTCATAGTGAACAGTAGCATAAATGTCACTTAATCTCTTGGAAGATGTCCTCAAACGTTTCGCACTAGTTTTGATCCACAGCCACTCCAGTAATGCTGTCCCTTGAAAGGGACTCAACACTTGATACTCCAACTATTAACATCAAGACCTTTCTCACATTTTATAACTTACTCTTACACCCATCGCTAATAAACCCTCAGTGGGAATAAAATCTATCCTTTTCCTGACAGCACATTTGAAAATTCCTCTTTGTGCCAGTAACATTGTGTGTAATGCCTGTGTCCTTTTTCCCAGCAGGCTGTCCGGGACATTCTTGGTACAGCACTTGGTTTCAGGTCATCCTATTTATCATCTCCTCCAACACTATTAAGAACACCTCTGAGCAAACAGAACCTGACACCATTCTCTGTTGACATCATTTACGTTCATACTTGGGCAGTGAGAGTGTTAGGAAATCACAGTCACATCCAGAAAAATGTCTGGCGCCACTGAAGTTCAGCGTCAACCCAGGCAACTCCTACGGCATTGGGACTCAACAGGTAGCAACCAGGGCAAGAGATGTCACTCAGACCCTCTAGTGATGTGTATGTCTCTATCCTGTTCTATTTCACTTTGCAGGATACTAGGGCTTGCTTCTGGCACCAGGGCAAAAGCAAACAGGTTCACCAGAAACTTCTCCTCCTCCCCCACACGTGTGAAGGAGAAAATAAAGGGTGAAGCAAAAAGGAATCCCACTAGAGCCATCCAAATACTCTTTTTGTTGTCATGACTTCTGATGCCTGCATGTTCGGGCAAAACAAAAAACTCATTGCAGCTCCTGGATATTTCTTTTCAGGCACTGGCTATTAGTCATGCCGTGTCCTTTTTCCTTACTTCAGGCAGCTCCATGATCTGTTTTTATGGCCTTTGGGTTTGGGACTTGCTTTTTTCTTCTCTTTTAAGATATTTCAGATAATCTATAAGTCAACACTATGGGAGTATTAACATCTGCCCTAAGCTTCAATGTGAGCTAGGCAACTGTCCTTTGTGCAAGAAATTTTTGTTTTGTTGTCAAGGGTTAATTATCTTTACAGTAGTACTTTTTTTTCCCCACTCTTACTGTCTTGGAATTTAAGGGTTTGGGGCGAGTTTTTTTGTTACAGATCACAGGCTGCTGTTTTACCATCCCTGAAATTGTAAGATTGACTCGGAAACCTTAGAACAATCACAAACTATGTTAGGCCTTCACCTTCTCTTTACACTATCAGTTCAAAAACATGTTGCTCATTTCAAGGGCAGTACAACACTTTTCAAATGTTTGTAGCAGTTTCACAGATAACTCTCTGTTTGAGTGGATAGAAAATGATTAAAAACATCTTCAGGATCACCTATTGTCAAAAATAAAGCTGCCCACTGTGTTCTTTTTCCTCTGCAGAGATGACCTAAAGCTAACTTTGTACTTTCCTCACTTGCCTGTTTCCACTTTCCTGGAAAACTCAACACTGGCAGTGCTTCTCTCTGCCTTGTGATTCCAGAAGTGCTGGCCTCATGCAGCTTACCCAGGGTGTTGTGTGCTGTCTGTCCAGCACTCAGAGCCAGGGAATATCCCAGAGGTAGGCTCCCTCTGGCATCTCAAGCTCTAGCTGCTCAGTGTGGGGTTAGCCTGAGAGTCTGAAGCACATCACAGTTTGTCCCAGCTGGTTCTTGGAAGACCCTCTCAAGGCCACAATTTCTTCTTGCTTTTTGTGACAATTTCTTGGTCAGATTGAAAGTATGCTGCCACCTCCAGACATACTTTTCTGGTATCAACCTCCTCTCAGTTATTAGCATTCACAGTTATGCCAGTGTAATGGAAGTCAGCTCGCTGGTGGAGCAAGTTGGTTGATCCGTAGGACTGGAGGACACTGTGTTAATGGACATCTTGCTGGAGAAGATTCTCATTAAAAAATACCAGGAAATCTTTAACAGCTGTCTTCTTGCATTTGAGTCTTGCTGTTAAAAATTTCCTGGTATTCTTTTGCCCTGCCCATACTCTTTGATCAAGGGATAAAATATCTACAAATTTGCCCATTGATCCCACCTGCAGTCATATTTTCAGCCTGACTACAAGAGGTTATGAAATGGAAAACTTGAGCAGACATCTGTGAATATTTCAGACATAAATCCAAAATGGATTTTCCCCAGCATATATATCCCTTAGTATAAAGTGACACTCTCTTGTATGGGAGCTCATGTGCTGCTCCACCAAAAAGAGAAAGACATAAGTAGATGTCACTGTCAGTGGAGACCATTTAGCTCATTACCAGTTAATCATACATACATGTGTGTTACCTGCAGAAACAGGACTGGGGTAATATTAGCAGGCTGGGGAGAACCAAACAGAAGATTTGGAGCATTACAGCAGACTTTCAAAGTATGGATCAGACTTCCAAGTATCAGCTTTTCCCCTGCTCAGAACATCAGAATGTTGGGTGTTGAAATAGGCAGCAGCAACACTGGTGAAGGCCATGTCCTGGAAGTGTGCCTCTGAACAGGTTGCTCTGCTAGCTGTTGAGATGCCCACCAGTAAGGTCTTGGCATAGCCTCTGCCCTGTTCTGGATCCCAAATGCCAGCTGAGGCTGGTCAATGAATGACCAAGGAGGCTGACCTGATGCACATTGTCACAGAGCAATGAAAGGTCCCAGTTTTCAGCTGCAAATGAATGAGAAGCAGGTGTGCCTGTCATCCAGAAGAGTTCAGAGCCAGCTGTGTGATGCACACGTCCAGCTCAAGAGATTTTTTCCCATTATTGAGGTAGAGATATGGTACATTATCTCAATACACTTCTGAAGAGAAGAACTAACAGCATTTGGGGCTAGATCAACTCAAACAATCTTACAGGACTTCTACACAGAACATCCACTGAAGCATCTAATGGTAATGGTTTGTACATCTGACTTATAACCTACATTTCTGAATATTCCCTTGCATGGCTTCATTACAGTTCCAGAGAGCTGCAGCATCAGAAAAATCTTCTGCAAGTGTGTGTCAGGTTTACAATTCTATAAGTCCTGGTTGTTGAAGAGGTCAGAGAATTTCCAAATGCAACTGCATATTCAGTTCAGCTGGCACGCTAAACGAAAAAAATCCCAACCTCACCCCTCCAACATATTCTTTGCTGGGCACTGTAATATATCACCTTCTTCTATAAACTTCTGGCATCACCAAGTCTCATCTATAGGAAAAGAATAGTTGGAAAAGTACCACAGTTTCTTCTAATAAGATGCTATTGTGTTTTTACTGAACTGCAATATCAGGAAGCATTTTTCAAGTGCGTCACAGAATATGAATTTCTTGCAATATTCCTTAATTGAATTGCATTTTAATCTACCATTTGACCAATACTGCAAGACATTTATATTTTGGGGTTTTCTCTCTCAAAAACAACTCTTTCTCACAGATCCCACTTCTTCATAGCTGTGACATCACATGAATCATGACATCACAGTCATTACCATGGAAAGACATTTACCTCATAATCTTTATTGTTTTATCAAACAGAAGCAGCTGCGTAATGTGGGTGAATAATCCTGTTCTGTATATTCAGCAATAGCAAAATGAATACCGAAAATTACTAACAAACGAAATAGCTACTTCTATAAATACTCCCCTTGCAAAAGTTCACCCTATTTTAAAAGCCACTTGTTAAATGTTATTTAGTATATATATAAAGACTGGTGGATGAAGACCAAAGTCCTTGAAACAGACAGGAAAAATACCTCATTGCTAAGTGTAAAGTAAACTTCTCTGTCTTTTGGCCTTATCTGTATGACTTTTCTGTCCCCATCAGTCAGAAAGAAGCATTTTTCTTGCTATCACTACCAGTTTCTTGGGCATTTTTGGTTTAAAAATAAAAAAGTAAACACATGTCCTGTACATCAGTTACCGTAGCACTTTCCACCACTGCATTTCATTCCTCTCAATGTTGAGAGGCAACATTAAACCCCCTACTTGGATTTAGAACCACCAACTTTCTCCACAACAAATGGAGACAAGTAGACAAGTGACAAGTAGTGAGGAATGAGCACAAAAAGTCTATTCTAGAGAGTAAAAGAATTCTGTTTAATCAATATCAGTGGAAAAGGAAGTGTGATAGAGTTGGAAAATACCACAACAGTTTCAAACCAACCTAATATGGGCCAAATTTAAAGCCAATACCAGTGAGCAAAGGAAATTGAAAGGAAGCAAATTAAAAGGAAGCAAATTCCAGCATCCCATTATCTGAATTGCTTCCGTACTCAGCAAGATGACCCAATGACCCACCATGTTGTTATGACTGATGTTAGCACTGTTGACAAAAGAAAAGAGCTCAGCAGCATCTGGGCATCATGATAGGACTCATTCTTAGAAAAGGTATCCTACCCTACAAGTGGACAAACTTTGTGCTATGGAGACACGTCGTGTCCTTGTGCTTAGATGACGAAGCAAATACTGTCCATATCACATGCAAAATCCAAGCCACAGCCCAATGAGTTGCCACTGAAGGCAGATCTGTCTACACATGGGGAGAAAATGTGCACCAAAGTAGCACTGAAAGCTCCAGAGGAGATTTTGGATAACAGAGCTGTTCCCTTTCCTTCACACCAAAATAAGTAATTGAGATCTTTTTTCCCCTCTTCTCTCCTTAAAATATTAGAAATCATTACCAAAGCTTGGCCATTATATTCCGTGTGCTTAAAAGCCCCCGTTTTCTTCTTCATGTGAAAAGCATGTTGAATGAATCACATTTGCCACTGAATAAACGCATTTGCCAGTTCTCTTAAATGCCAGCACAATTGCTTTAACAGAGTTAATATGGGGGGTGGTAATGTGAACAGCCTTATTTTTGTCCTTAGCGCCCCAAAAGGAAATATGTTTCCTACTAATAATAGTGTATGTGACAGAAAATACCAAGTACACGCAACTGTTCTCATTCACTTGCCAAAACGGATAATTCACATCAGGGCTTAGAAAAATAAAACCAAGTAAACAGAAAAACACCCCAAGTAAACAAATTAACCCTTCCCCTCCTACCAGCAATTCCCCTAAACCTGAAGCTTGAATCTAAATTATTTTGCCAGTGACCAGAGGGTGAATTAAAGGGAAGAACAGAGCTTGTGTTTGAATTCCCTGAGGAGCTTGTAAGAAACCATCCTGTCTGTCACTTTTTTTTTCTCCAGTCAACCGTTAAACACACCCTGCCAGTGTAAACCAGACCTGTGGAGGAAACAGCTTATTCACACCCAAATTTATTTCTAGCCATCCATTTTTTTTGTAGTACTCAATACAATTCTGACAGGCTCAAATATTCAACAGTCATAAATCCACTTTCCTCCTGCCTCCCCCTAGAGAAATCGTGTAACTGGGCTTGAAACCAGGAGACTTAACTGAAATTTATTAATAAATGTTGCACGGTTTTGTTTGTTTCGGTTCCTGATTTTTGAAGTTACATGTATTCTCAGTTGCATTTCCAGGATTTTCTGTAAGCACAACAAGGAATGATATTCTTTACACCCCTTTATTTCCAGTGGCTGAAACTGTAGGGGGAAAAGTGAATCAGTATCATACAACTCCAGATGGAACAGGTATAGCAATGCTGCTGCCTTGTTAGTTCAAGCCCAATATGCTTAAACCCCAAATCCCAGCACACTGCCTTCAGGGGTGTTGGAAGTGAATGCCACACCTAATTCCAGGGAATAAAACCGTACAAGATAGTTGGAAGGTCTATGCCTGCACCTCATTAACAACTTGTCTCAAATTAGCAACCAATTCTCAGAGAAAAGCCTTCTGCTTGAAGTTTAATGGATGATAACATTCCCTCTGTGACCTAGCCAGGTGTTTCTTCCCTGACTTGGGACATTTCAGCACAGCAGGAGAACTATGATGACAGAAAGTAGCCAGGGGACTCTGTGCCTGGGACATTACCTGTAGTGTGTTCACTGTTTACCAGGAGCCTGTTCTCAGGCTGGGACGTGCACCTGTGGGTGGGCTTGGCTCAGAGGGCCCATGGCCAGCAGGGCAGGGCTGTGAGGAGCTGGAGGCTCCAGCTGGGGGCTGGAGGGTGTGGGGCAGGGGCTGATGGCCCCAAGAGGTGACATAGGGTCCAGGGCCTGGGGGAAGCCCCAGAGGGCGGGCAGGGACCGGCAAGGCTGGTGGTGCCAGGATGTGCCATGGCAGCGCTGTGACATAATCTGGGGAAGTCTGGAGTGAGTCTTCTCTCAAACATGGGCTCTTTTCCCTTCAGGAAGAAGGGGATGTTTTGGTGTTTTACCATGTGCACACAGATATCTGGAGATCTATAAAGCCTTCCCCAAAGCCACCATAGATACCCCTGTGCAAAAGATAAATTCCTTCCTAAATTAACCCTGGGTTCATAGAGGGACCAGAGGCTTATAACAAGTACACCAAAAACCTGCTGTCTGCTACAGGAAAATCACTCTGTGTCTTTTACTCACTCTCTGGCCACAGTGAACCAATGAGTAATTGTAGTGAGCACTTTCCTCCATGGAGCAAGGGCTCTCTAAACCCTCAAAAGCCTCTGGATGAATCCACTTAAGATCAAGCACTAGCTTAGCAGTCAGGTCCTGAAAATCCATTTTTGACAGCCCAGAACGTGAGGACAGATCCTTCCTTTCCTCCCTGTTGGTGCTCTTTGGAGGCCAGCACGTCCCCTGAGACCAGGCACCCCCTGTCCATCTGCCCTGAGAGTATCAGAGGGTCCTTACCTCCCCATCCAGGGCTTTGGCACAGCAGGTTCACAATCAGACCCAGTCCCACTTCTCAGCTCCCCTCTGTCTGGAAGCTGGACACAAAATCCACAGTATTCCTCTCAAAGACTTATTTTATTCGTGCAGCAGGACTCCAAAATCTGATCACGTCTGAAGCCTTTCTAGTTTCTGGTTCCTATGATGTACCTATTCACTGTAGAAACACTGTTTTCTAGTTTAATCTTCCAGGAAAAACATACCAAAATAAAGTAAGGAATAAAGGCCTACTAGATAAAACTCTCAACCCTGTCACATTAATCTCCAATAGTAGAAAGCATTATCACCCTTTGCTAGGAAAAGAGCTGACCTGAATCCTTCCTCCTCCCTTGCTTGGACAGAGTCCGTCCAGGCAGTGCTCAAGCCTTCTCTTCTTTCTAGGTCACTTCACAAACACTTGGCTGTGATTTAATAAAGACAGTTTCAAAAGAAGAAAACTTGTTCTACATCTTGTTTTACATCTGCCTTACAAAGTATAGCTCTTCAGGATCTCTCAGCTTGGCACACTTGGATCTACTCTACTACAAGGTCAGAAGGGCCACTAGAGAACATTTAAAGGCATGGCCTGTGAAGGCACAATCCCTCTGAGGTCTCTTTGGGGCATTCCACACATGATTTTTAGTGTACAATGGACAGAATAAACTGACACCATGTAGACTTGCTTAGCACCTAGACAGAAGCAGCCTTGCAAATCCAGTACTGCTATCAAAATAGTCCAGCAGGGAACCATCTCCCATCTGTCACAAATGGATTTCTTTACCTATTCATCCTTCGATGAGCTACAAGAATTAACAAAAACCAGCTGATCTCCACAGTTGTCTAGGTTTTTGGGGAGGTGGTGAGGATCTGGGATTCACAGGGCTAGAGATATGCCTGTGGGCTTCTGCTCAGTATTAACAGCCCTCCTACCAAAAAGTGTGGGGCACCAAAATTCTGCAGTGAAAAAAAAATCCCTTTTCTCTTATGTATTTGGGATGACAACCCAGCACAACCAACAGCTTTCTGGGTGCCCATCTTATACCAGCCCTGGTGCATGGATGATTTCCCATGGTTTGGTAATAATGTGAAAGCTTATGGCCTAAGTGGTGGGAGAAGTAGTTCCTTTTAAAATCATTCCTAAAAAAAGACACAGGTAAAAACCTAAATATTAGGGGTGTTCCTAGCCTTATTAGGCTTACAGTCATTCCCGGTTCATGTATAATGCTAGTCTAATAATTTTTATTGTCAAGGGTGACAATGTAGTATTCAAGGCCACATTCTTGTTTAAGACTGAGAGTGTGAAATGGGGAAAGTGTTAAGAACAACAAAACAAAACAAAACCAAAACAGAAAGGAAATTAAAGCTCTGTATGGTTTTTTTTAATACTATTTATTTTCAGTTGCTGAGAATTTTATAGACTCTCTTTCACCTTTGTTCCCTTCAAAGACAAGTCTATTTTTTGCTGCATTCTGAAGACATTCGTTCAGTGTGAAGCAGTGGCATGGCTCCCTGGGCAGAGAGCTGTCAGCAAGCCCAACGAGCCGCCATGCAAACCAGGCCCACATCAAAACTTGCCACATGTCTCAGGAAGCTGTCTCAGGGAGAGCCATTTTCTGAGAATAATGTTTCCTCCTTTCCCCATTACTTTCACCATCCATATTTTTATGGGAGCCCTTTTAGCACAGTATTTATTTCTGAGTCATACAAATCAGCTCCAAAGCCTGGGTAATGCCAAAAATGGGCTATTCATATTCATTCACGCTCTTGTACGCATCTCTGCTCTCATAAAATGGAACATGTGTCTGATGAGCTTATTTACTTTCTAAATGTGTGGCAGGAAAGGATAGAGAGTGTGCAAGAGATAATGGTAGAAGCACTGGAATAACAGCAATAAGGCATTTGCAAATAGAAACTTCACAGTTTGCCTGATCTCTGCCAGACTCTGTGAAGTTTGGTTATAATGGTGTAGATTTTATTGTTCTGCCCTTTAAAATACTTGGGCATGTGCTTCTGTCGGTTAATTCCTAAAATAATGATGCTGCTCAGTAGAGCGATGACTCATTCCAAGATGCCACTTGACTGGTTGCTGTTCACTTCCACAGGGAACAAAAGTGCTTAGGTCGTCACCTGTGCTGTCAAGTAGAGCCTCTTGGGGACCAGGGTTTTTTGAGTACCCCCATGTGCAGCAGGTTGAGTCTGCTGTGACTCATCCTGCACACAAAACTCACAGTCAGCTCCCATACCACAGCCCTGATGGATAATGCAATACAGAAAATGCTCAGGGAGCAAATTTCTCCACTCCCTGCTGCACGCGTGACATAACAACGCCTTGCAGCACAGGTAGACTACCCCAGTGACCACGGGGAGTGCTCACAGTGCTGGCCTGCAGCATCTCTTTCTACAGAAGAGAAAAAGGCACTGTAGGATTTTGATGCTCCCTAATAAGACCCCATACTAGAAAGGAAGATGCTTCCCACCCAGCTGTCTTGTGCACACGAGACAGTGGTTAACTGATCAGTCCTCTCTGGCAATAAGCAAGCAGCCTAGATAAGGTTATGTCTACCAAGTTACTACAACAGAAAATTAGATTCCTGTCCTTTTTCCAAAAATATTGAACATCATTTCAGGTTTTGCAAGTGTGTTTCTTGCCCACATTGCTGACATCGTATCCCCTGTGTCACAGACATTCTTATATTTATGCTAAAAGTATGATGGAATTAAAGAGCAGGATTCGGAAATACCCTTAGGGAATAATTTTGTAAATATATATTCAGTGCTATGGGTCCACTTCAACAGTAAAAAAGGGGGAAAAAAAGAAAAGAAAAGAGAAAAAAACCCTCTCAGCTCTTCAGAAGTATTTTTATGAACCTCAGGGATGAGTCATCACTGGCAGAGGAGATTTAACAGGATGCAAAGAAGGGCTGATTCCACACCGAAGCAGGGAAATCACCATTCCTTCAGTTTGAAGGCTAATTTTTTTAACTAGAACTTCCCTTGCCACCACAAAGAGTCCCCAGCTTCTCATACGTGACTGACAGACAGTCCTCTCTGTCCCCCCATTGTGCATGGACAACCTTGTCCATAACCTGGGCTGTGGGTATGAAATAACAGCGGCAAGAATGCTCTGCTAGCTTGAGGAAGATCCAGAAGGGTTGCTTCCTTTTTTTCTTTTTTCCTCCCCAGAAAAATGCATCTTCTCCAATAAACACCCTCACCTTTCTTCGCCAGGCATGGGAATTAAGTGTCAGACAGAGCCATCTCTAATCTCCCAAGTACCTTTCAATTTTACTTGCTACCAGGGCACTAAGATCTCCCTCTCTCTCTGTGGCAGATGAAATGAGCTCAAAGTTACACTTTCAGGGGTGGAGGTCAGTTCCCTGATATATCCAGAAAGAAGCCTCTAATCACTTGAGTTTTTGTCCAAATGAGAGCTGTGAACATGCTGCGTTTCTAAAATCTACTTATTAACATGATAACTAATCTAATGGATGCCTTCAGATGCTTGAAAGCTGAAGGCAGAAGCAAGCGTGCATACGCATCAGGACAGCTTCTACATTTTTAAGCCAATTTGCTGCTTGCCTAGAATTAAAAAGAGGACGCAAAGAGTTTAATGTGAGCTAACTAACTATGGCTGACAGGGGAGAGATGGATGATGTCTTCCCTACAGCAAATAGGATTTTATTTTGTGTTCTTAAATCTTTTGAGTCTAAATTTTAAATACTGTATTACTCTCTGTCATTTTGATGTTTGTGTACAGATTCCTGTAAGAGAGTTGAAAAAACCCATTCTGGATCATTTTTCAATCAACAGGTTAAAGGAAAGACAAAGTGCTCCCAGCTATCCCTTCAACGTATCCAGCATTTGTAACAGCAGAAAGTACATTCTAGAAAATGCCCTGGTTTTGCTGTGGGCTCAACAAAATTTTCCAACATCTCACTCAAAACAAATTGGTAAGAGGAGTGTGCTGAATGAAGAGTAGAACAGTCTTAGCTGTTTCGGCAGAAGGACCGTTTCCAAATGCAAGTCAGTAACAGTTTTTCCATTGTTCTCAGCACTGAATGGCAGTCACCCACTTGGCTTCCCAGAAGTCCTGGCCCAGAGTCGACACTGGACTGTTACCTGCATGGCACACTCAATTCAGCTGGAAGGGAAGAGCAAAGATCCTTCCTAACACCAATAACACACACACACACACACTTTTAAACAAGTATGTGAGTTTAGTTACTAACTCCACACCTGGAGTGCAAAGGAGGGTCCTCAGATTTCTAAGCCTTCTCAGTTTTAGATCAAATTGCTACTTCTGGGGGTTGCAGTATAGTTTTTCCTGCCCCAAGCACAACTATACAGTGCCATATGAATAAACAATAGAGCAAGGCAAGAGATCAGAGAAATATAACAGTGCTCTGACACATCTGTAAGTTTGGATTACTTACAGACTGTATCAATTCCTAGCAAGGCTGACCTAACTTGTGATCCTGAGAGCTCGATAAATTGAATACCACAGAGTTCACCATGCATTGGTTTTTTGATGAAAACTTTAAAAAACAGTGTTGTTTGGGGTTTTTTCTCTCCACAGCAGTATAGTTCTAACAGTGTTGCATAAGCATCTTCTCTTTCTGCTTTGAGACAAGTTTCTTTCCATGCTATGCACTGAGTTCTCCTTGGGTTTTTCTGTCCATCCCAGAGGATGCTGTGTTTCCATGATGTATTATTAAAGTGTGTGTGTTGTTTATGAGCTACCCTGATATCCTTCAGTAGGGAGACACAATCCAAATGTAAAATAGCATTACTGTGATAAATAAGGAGAATTCAAAGCTCTGGCATCTTTACTGCATGTATGAGATGTGCTTGGACGCTAAAGCTATCCTCTCTTGCATGTAAAACACTAATACTTTGTAGTTTCTTCACTGAGATCTGTAAGTACAGAACCAAAGTCTGACTTCTAAATGACTAATGCTTGCAACTGCACTGCAGACCTAAGAAGTTGCCTCTGCAGTCACTGAAAATGACTGACTGGTTCATAGCAAGCAGGATGGAATGGCGAGAAGAAAGGACTGAAGTGGAAAACAATCCTGCCCCATCAGTTGACAGGAAGCTTATGAGGTGTTTTGTTGATTCATAGCACAAAAAATATGAGAACTGGGAGAGTCAGAGGCACAAAACCTAGAATGCTTCACTGGCATTAACCAGGCATCTCACAGAGCGATGGGTATAATTCCCTCCCAGAGAGAATTCTGTGGGGACTGTGTACGAGAGCTGCCAAAAATGAGGTGGCAATGACCCCACTCTGCAGTACTCTTTTGACTTAATAGGAACAGCTGGTCAGTGAAGTGTTTGCTAGAAATTTAACAAGGCTCAAACAGTAAGAAATGTCTTCCAATAAATCAAAAGGGAGCACCAAGCTAAATGAGGTTTAATTTAAATTCGTACCTAGGGCTGACAGATGAGAGCTTCATGGCTCTTCTGCATTGCATTAGCACACGCAGGTCTGCACCCACAGAAGCAGCAGCAGCTCGGGGAAAATGTTTCTGGATGGCAGCCTGGGGTCTTGGGTTAAGCATGTGGCAATCGTGCGAAAAAGTGCATCGAACCAAGGGAGGCTGTGGGGACAGGCAACAGGGAAGTCATTTCTCCCTAATGGCACATTTTCCAAGCCATCTGAACACAATGAAAGCCACCTTGGCCACAAATATTTTGGGCTCTGCTGTGCCCCATTGCTGCCACCAGCTTGATTCCACTGTTCCCTAGCAGAGCAAGCTGCCATATCAGAAAAGGCTGTGGCCATGGGGGGAATGTTCCCCCAAATGGCAGCTGGGGATAGCGAGGGGAGGGAAGTCAACTAAAATTTTTGTTCCCTTGCCTGAAGAAGCCCTCACAACCATCAGTGAAAGGTCAGCTTTCCCTGAATCGTCAGGATATGGTGGGTGTGAGCGGAAGCCTCCAGGAGGTCACCTCACAGTGACCAAGGCCATCACAGGCACACGTGGTTCATGAATCCCCCCTGCTTCCCTGGGCAGTTTTCAGTCTGTCAGCAAGGGCTGGGTTTCAGCTTGAGATGCTCTGAGGCAGACTGGGTGGCTTTGATCCCCTGGGAGATCAGGAGAGTCATGCCGAGGGAAACATGGGTGTTTGCTGATTGTGCCTGCATGTGACTCTGCTCTACCATGAGCAAAGCTGACATTTTCAGGGAAATGCTCAGTCACATTTACTGTGACTTTGGAGAAAAACTTCATGGCTGCTCATGAGCAACTTCAGCATTCACAACAGCGGCAATTCCACTTCAGACTTTGTACCATAGCTGAACCCACTTGGCACCCGTGCCTGGTGGCTTGTCTGAAGGAGGATGGCATCTGATTTCCAGCTGTGCTGCACCAAGTCACATGGGTTTCTATGCCCTGGGGGAAACTGAATCTGCTGCTGAAGCAGCATTCACTTTGCCAGGAGGTCTTGTGGTGCCATCAATGGAAATAATCACTTTTCAGGCCACTGGGGTAATGCAAGCAGCCAGTCAAAACTGCATGAACAAGAATAGCAAGTGGGAGGTTGCCGCCTCACCGATGTGAGAGTACAGCCAGGTGCCGAGGTGGCTGCCTGTGTGTCTCCATGATGCAGGGTCCTGGAGCCAATGCAGGGTCCTGGAGCCAATGCAAGGCCAGACACTCCCAGGGTCCTCTCCCTACCCTCCCAGGCCTCTGCCCACAGCTGAAAAGCACTGCAGAGGTACATGGACAGCACACTGTGCCTCAAAACATCATTTGTGCTGCCCAAGGTGGCTTGCTTTGAATCTCACAGAGCTGCTGGATTGTTTGCTCACAGCTCATGATCCAAGATACGGGGCTGGTTGTCCCTTCATCTGGGATGTGGAATAACTGGAGAGGTGAAGGAGAGAGTGAAGGTGGGAATGGGTGAAGGATGAGCTGCAAGGTGAATTTCTCTGGGCTGGGCTGTCACTGAATTCTGCATGGCTACTCTTTGCTTCAGTAGGGGAATCAGTTTGGCTGCTTTTATTTTTTCTTCCCCTCACATGAAATTAGAGATATCCAAAGCATGACATACCACAAAGCGTACCAGGGAGTATTTCTGATCTACGGACAAATCTAAACATATGCATCTGTATGGAAAGAATTGTGATCATTGCCTCTTATATTCACCAATGCTTTGACTGCAATAAACCTCAACGAACTTAATTTTTGCATTTTTTTCCAGAAGTTTCAAACTAAAGACACTGAAAATAGTGCACAAAACACACACACAAAAAAACCAAACCCCAGATATACTGGTATATTGACATTCCAGTCAGCTTTTCATATACAAATACAAATTTCCATGCACGCAGACACACACATATGCACATATAAAATGGATTAGATTAGTTCTGAAGCTTTCAAAACAGCAGCTAAACTTTTTAAAAGCCAGAGGCAGCCATATTCCTTTCAGAAATGATCTGATAGGAAAATACCAAAAGCAGAATGTGCAGGCTTTTAAAGAAAAGTGTAGGAGCAAAACGAGCTTATTTCTGTTTTAATCCAAATTGAATCATATGTCTTATGTCAAAGCTATAAAAAACAAGGAAGGTAAAAGAGGTAATTCATGTACTACAAACTTTAAAAAAAAATTGTGTTACATTATTTCCTTTTCTTTACACAAAAGAATAAAAAAAAGTATCAATTCCTAGCAAGAAAATGTCACCTCCTTCCTACCATTAAGAAGAAACTAAGGAAAAACATCCTCTTCTGGTATAGTCTGTTACAGCTCCTCAGGAATCAAAGGAAGTAGGACAGTTTCCAACAATGGAGGACATGATCCTCAGATCTTTAGTAAGTGAAAAAGCATCCTGTCTGGAACTATTTGGGAGAGGAAGCTTATCCAGAGATAGCTAATAAAATACTTTCAGTGCTCTGTAAAGGAGATCAGTTGATCCTGAGTAAAGGCCACAGCCACTGCCTGCCTGTTGGGAGAGGCTCAATGTTCCCTGGCCCTTTTCCCAAGCCCCAGCGGAGCAGTGTGTGGGTCAGATGAGCTGTCCAGCTGGCAGACCTGCCATCTGTCCCCTTGGACACTTCTGCCATTACGTAATGGCCCAGATATGGCCAACTGACCAGGAGGCCCTGGAGAAGGAGGGCTCCCAGATGGCACCGTGGATACTTAGTACACTGCTCCCTCCTCAGGTCTGGGGAGCTTGGGGGAAGGACAGCAACCAGAATGGGGTTGCATGAAGCCCTTAAGTACCAGGAGACTGATGCTTCCCTCCATTTGTTCACAGGATCCTCAGATCCTGGAGCAAGGGCTGTGCAACAGACTTGGCACTGAAAAATTACAGCCAGCCAGGTAGTTCTGGGAAGCACAACACACTCTGCATGCACATCCTGTCTGCATGGGCTCAGCATGCCCAGCTAGGACAGTCAGACACCACAAAAATGAGCATGAGACTGGGTTAGGACACAAGGAGGATAAAAGACCTAAAGATCCTCTGGCAAGCTGAAAATCTTCTAGTAGCCTTGGAGCCATATTCAGCTAAACGACCTTGGGCACTGATGAAACAGAGGGATGATGTCTGGTCCAGAGAGCATTTAGAGTGTGTAAATTAGGATCCTGTAGGACAGCTTCAGAGCACCCAAGAGGCTGAAGACTCCAGCAGGCAGCCATATCCATCCAAACAACATAGACTCCCAGCACTCCCTGCTGCCTGCTCAGTATTTGCCTTGGTACATGAAGCAGGACTTGCCATCTCTCCCTCCACTGCTGTAAATCAGGGTTTATCCACTCATTTCTCTTGACACAGTGTGGTGGAAGGTGATGTCATTTCAATCCAGCACTGGTTTTTACCTCCTTCCCTTCTCAGAGCAGACGGAGAGCTCTTCACAGCATGGCTTCTGTCAGTGGGTCCCAGGCCATGATGAGGGCTCCTGGACACAAAATTAGAAATTAATAAAATAATAAAAACCCAGTAACAGTTCTTGCAACTACCTCCTCCAGCTTCATGCTTTCTCATCCCCCTCACTCTTGGGTTCTGTAGCAGCAGAATTTCTGTGAACACAATAATACTGCAAAATTCAGGTTATCTCTGGAAAATCTTTCCAGAACAGCCTGAAGTGGTCACATGATTTTAGAGAAAGTGGGAGGATGTCACTTTCACTCAAAGGCCAAGACTAATTGTTGAGCTAGATCCATTAATCTTGTCTGAGCTGCACAGGTCTCCAAATCACCTGCCTCTTCTGAGGACACTGAAATATTAGCAAACCAATACAAAAACTATCATCACCCCAAGCCATGTTCATCCAGTGCTAAGAAACTATTCCATGCCTTTGCACAAATTATGTTGGCCTTTTACACTACCAAAGTAGCCTTTATTAAAGAGATTTAATCAGGTTCAGAACAAACAAAAGATCATTTGGAAGACCAGAAAACTGTATAAAACCACTACTATAAAGAGAATGACATTTCTGAGCTGCTCTCTATGTATTTATTTTCTGCATGTGGAATCATTTTGAATGCTTGATAAAATCAAGGACAATTAAACTAAATTGAGCTTTAATTTCAGACTGTGACATATGTCTATGGCTAAGTATTTCTTTCTGCAATGCCTGGAATTACTAACCAGCAGCACAAGCTAAGTTCAAATATCAGTCAAGGTGGGAAAAAGTTCTTCACTCATCAAAAGGCAGACAAAAAAATTGCTGGAATACTTTGCATTGCTCTCAGAACAGAAGAGTTGAAACAGCGTCTGTATTCCAGTCTGGTATTTATAGGATGAGAATAACATTTCAGGAGTTGGGGAGGGACAGGACAAGGTCAAGCAGCAATGACCCAGCTAATGAGGAATCCCACCATTCTGTGCAAGAGGATAAATGAGCTCCATTGAGGGCTGAGCCCTCAGTATTCATGAACAGCACCAGTACTTATGTTCCCAGCTTTCTGCATGCTCAACCTCACCTTTCTGAGCTGCATCACTGAAGATTTGTAGAGAAAAGATCCTTTATTGGCAAAGGCACAACTGCAACAATTTTTTTTAATCCCAGTCTCAAATCCACCTTTCATATCTTATAAAACCAAAACCATTGTTCTCTGCTTCTTATGTCTATTGTGTCTGCCTGTGACAGGGTCTGGCTCTTCTTCTCTGAGCAACTGGTGCTTCCCTGTGAACTGACTGGACAATTGGTTCTCCTGACAAAGTTTGCGGATGCAGCAGACTTTATTGCCATCCCACATTAGCTCTGAGTTTGACTCCTGCTCCTGCACCTTTGATGGCAGGTCTGGGCTGGCTGTTAGCCTGGCATAAAGTGCTGTGCCTGCATGATTTTGATCATGTTCTTTCCTCTCAAATCCTCAGATGACCTATGAGAAGAACAAAGCTTTTCCAGGCTGAGCAGATGGCTTGCAAGGGGATACTTGCTCAGGAAGGACAGGCTGTGTTAATGACTTTTCCAAAGTTCCATTGTCCCATTGCCAACAATATCATTTTCAGAAAGTGAATCTTGTGGCAAGACAGCAAGAAAAGATGTTTTTAACAACACAGCACTATCTTCGGCCTATGTGAAAAAGTCATAAAAACTTTTTCACCACACAAAGTGATTCAGATCAGTTTTTTGTAGGTTCTGGATGGCTGAAGTCCTACAGAGGGGAGCTGAAGGGAGATGTACTTTCTGGAAAAGTCAAGTCAGTTGAGACCAAACAGACTAACTGAATCATTCAATTAGAGACCACATGGAGTCAGAAAAGGGGTTTGATTCCATCCAAACCTTCTCTTAATCACAGGAAACTACAGACTAGGATATTATACAGACTAGGGGGGGAAATTAATATCAAAGTCCTTATGAAGTTGCTCATTTGTGAAAAATCCATCCAGCTCAGTCTCTAAGGCACAATGGCTGGCCTCTCAGCAAGTCACTATTCAAATCCTCCCTGTCCAGTGACAGCTCTATCATAGCAGAGGAGGTTTTAGATGTCTTACTAGAGCTTGGCAGAGCAACTTACACCGGGAACTGTGGGTCTTACTATTTCCCCCTCAGCCCTAATGAACACCCATGTCTAGAACAATAAAATCTCCTCTTCTCAGTGATGACTATGAGAGAAAAATCATCGATGAAGCTGGTTAAGATACAGCTCAGGCACAGTAAAACCTTCTAATGTCTATTTCCATCTACCTTTGAAATGCAGACTGCTACACAAAGGCAACCACATGTCCTAGTTTAACCTCTTATATGGTTATCAAATCAAAAGGAAGAATAGTGAGAAATTCAGCAAATCAAAGGCTTTGCAAGAGAGTTCAGGGACTTCAAAACAGCCTCTTCTCCCATGCAACACTTGCGTGGGAGAACAGGGGGAGGAAACAGTGCATTCAGATCTCCAATCAGTTTAAGACTTACTCCTATAACTTTCTGCCATCTTTTTGTATTATAACAAAACTTAGTTCACTTCACAGGAGTGACTCATTACAAGTTTTGTTTACAGCACAGAGTGCCAAGAAAAACCTTCTGGAATAACCAAAGTTACCGACTCAAACAGAATCTCTTGACAGCAGGACTCTCTTTTTTTCTATTATTTATTTCTTGCAAGGATATAGAAATGCTTTTTGAATGATTAGCTGCCCAAGTACATCAGACAACAGCATATAAATAGGATTCACTTGCAATATGGAGGCAGAGCCAGACCCATGGAACATGTCAAAAGGGAGCTTCATTATGCCCTGTTTTTAATGAGCGACAAAACCGTGCCACTGAAATCTGTAACCCAGGTATCACAGAAATTTGCAACTCAGTAAAGTTGTAACAAACATTTAATCCTGCATCATGCACAAACATGGTTCAGAAATAACCCAAAGATTTCTCTAAGAAACATCAAAGCAGTTAACTTCAAGCACATTTTGCTGGGGCTGATATTCTCTTTCATTTTCAGAAACGTTAGGGAATTAACAATGGTCTTGGCAAACATTTATTCTGACAAGTTAGTATGCAGTCCTTCTAGCTATAACAAATATACTTATTCCCTGGTTCTTGGTTTACACACCATTCTATCTACCCACCAGCATTTTGGAACAGAGCCCTGTGTGTTGAGGAAGTTACACCAATAGAAAACGCTACCCCCATATCCACTCACATGGAAGTCATGAAGCTGAATTCCTCTTTATCCAGAGGAATAGAGGAGGAACCAAGAAAAGCTAGACCAGCTCAACTGAATGTCCATGAGGTTCTCCTGATCCTGTCCAGATACCACACCTTGAACTTAGTTGATTGATCTTCCTTTCAACAGGACCCATCACGGTCACCTTGGTTGTGACAGTCTTCCCTCCTTCAGGCCATTGAAGCCCTAGTCCAAAACATGGCAACAGAAGGTCTTGCCTTCACATCACTGTGTTTTGATTTTAGATGGTTTGCTACATCTGGAGCAATTGATTTTTCGCCAGTACTGAGCAAAACAGAAACAGGTAGATTTTGCAAGCCACCAGAAGCTTTGAGTTCCCATTTAGGGAAACTCAGATGTGGCAATGATTTAGGCATCACAGACAAGAAGGAAAGAGACTGGGTTCCTGTTCGGGAAATTACACTGTTTTAAATATAAGGCTGAGATTGGAGATATTTTTAGCCAAATCATCTTCTAATTACTCCATGCTTTATGCATTTGTGGGTCCTTCAGTTCTTGTGTCCTTGGGAAAATGCAGGAAAAGATTTTGGGTTGTCATGGAGGGTAATTTTGTGATCTGTCATAGGACCATGGGTCAGCTGAGAGAAGCTATTGGTTTTGCCATGGGAATGGCATTCTAAATAGCAAATCCTCTGACTTTTTATCCCCATTTGCAAAACAGAACAAGAACCATCTTGCAGGAGCATAATCCAAAGTCAGTGAATACTTTTGTGTCCCCAGAAGGGGGGGTACTTCAGAAACACAATAATTTTAAGCATTATTGCCAATGAATGTGTTTGTGACACCAACTAAAAATCTCTAAAAGACCGTCTGCTTGTAGAACTTCGAGGTGCAAAGGACATTCACAATGGGACTGTATAGATGTTATCTTTCAGATGTAATCTGTATGTGCTATATGTGCACATGAGACACTGCACAACAGTCGTTCACTCATGTTAGAAAGCAATTGTGATATTCTGGATGATGATTTGTTGACTAGTTAATGGCTGTCACTGAACACACTGTATGTACATTAGCTGTCCTGTTTCAATGAGAAACAGAACTCTTTAATGTTCCTCTTCTGACATTTTTTCATTTTTATTATGCAATTAAAAAAGAGGTTGGACTAGACAATCTCTAGAGGTCTTTTCCAATCTCAGCTACTCCGTGACTCTGTGAAAATATATTGGAGTCTTTAAAACAGTGTTAGGGGGAATATCATCACCTGCATGTGAACACATAGCTGAGACACCAACATGGCTGTAGAGAGTTGCTCGTATCTCACACTACAGCAAAAAAGCCTTAACTGCATTGCAAAATGTGAACACAAGAGCTCACTGAGTGCCATTTCAGATGGGTTCTTGTCCCATGTAATTTGTTAATATTTCTTCTGAAAAGCAGGCATCAAAAGCCATTGTCTGGCTACATTTCAGCTGGTCCCATCTTTCTGTACTTAACATCAGCACAATGAATGCGTCTCTCTGTAAAGGACTGAAAGAAAATTCCACATTGCCATCTAAAAGAGCACAAGGCGGGGCCTTGGGCACGTGTATCCCTGGGGAAGAGTACACACACGTTGCTGCCTGACCTCGTGAGCCTTTGGACTAGCATGATGTCACCGAGATGATGGTGGCACAAGCTGGGTCTGCATCTGTAAGTCTAGGCTTGGTGTTCCATTTGGCATGGTTGATGCTGACATCTTGCTCCATAAAACAAAAAACAATGCCCCCCTCTCCCCTGTGGTTTCATGAGGACCGCATCCACCTGAAACTTACCTTGGTTGTTGCTTACCCAGACTTCTGCTGTTCCTGTAACTTTATGTCAATATGATCATCTGTGTTTCATGGAGTTTGTTCTGAATAAGTCTGAACAAAACCTTCCATTGTATCTGCCAAACAAAATTGCTGGTTTGTGATTCAAAATGGCTTGGTTGGCATCCCATGGCCTAGCACAATACCTGCAATCTTGTGTTGTAGGTCACCTTTAGCCAGCACCGTGGCACTGATCACTCGCCTGAATGTCAGAATGAATCTTGCCACTAAAGTACCTGCAGCTGAGCACGAGGGAGGTGATGTGACATGTCTGATACAGTTTCTTGTAACGAACAGGCACTCTTTGAATGTGAATTGAGTTCCATTGTCACTTCGAATCTGTCCAGGAACTTGAAAACGAGAGTCGTAGCACTTCCAGTCTCTGAGCTGAAGTAATTTGCACGGAGTATTGCAAGCCATTTTCAAGACACGTCTAAGAAAGCTGAAAAAATACAGTTTATGAAAAGTGCAGAAAAGACTTCCTGAATTCTACCTGCTGACTGTTGTACTGAAGAATACAGGGTGTTCGTGGATAATCTGGACATTGCATTGCCGTTGCTGATCACCACTTACCCCACAGACTACCTGGCCAGCATCTAGTAAGTGAAGAATCCTCACATGCTTTTTGTAGCACAATGAACCTGGACTTGATGATCTGAGAGGCCCTTTCCAACTTTAATAGCTTTATGATTCTAAGGTACATCACAAGAGGTGACAACCCCTTCAGCTGTCAGTCCATTTGCTTCAGTACAGTGGAGAAAGGGCAAAGTATGAGCACCAGTTCACTCGGGGAATGAAGCCCTGCTGCTTGTGAGGGAGGAGGAACCCATAGTAAGAAATTACTTCTCAAGAAAAAGCATAATTGTGAGACATTTTGTAGTTGTAATGCCTCACGGATAGATTTGCATTTGCATATTACACACTAACCAGTCCCTTGTGTGTCATTTAAACTCCCTTCACACAGGCAATGCTCTGTCAGTTTTCATAACCCAGCTGCCTGTACAGGAATTATTCTGTTTTCCCTCCTGAAACTGTATGTGAAAGCAGAAACATTCTGTGCTCACAACTGGCTTTGTGGAATGGGTATTTTTGTCAAATTTCCACAAACTCAGAAAATATTTTGCCTATGGATTGAACAGGAGCTGCTCCAGAATGCAGTAAATTTTGAATTTCATATTCAGGGAGAGCTGATCTGTTTCCTCCTTGAAGCTATCATTAGCAGATGTTGCAGGCTTTTGGTATCTGCTGCACAGTCCTCTGCAGAGACACAGGTACATAGGCTCAACTCTTTTCTCCATCAACAGGGTGAGGAGTCCCAGTGTCACAGGCTGCTGTTCTCATTTCATTTCTGCAATCTTCATGATCACTCCCTGTTCCTTCACAGCTCTGGGCCAGCATGACTAAATCTTAATGAGTGTGTCTCTAATTTTCTGTGAAGCATCAAGAAGCCTCAGTGGCACAGACAGACTTCAAAAGGACAACAGTTATTATACAAAAATCCACAAGGCCTTGGTACTTGCGCAGCCACTCTGTGCCAAGTGCTTTGTGGGTCCTGTAAATTGAAGACATAGAAGAGTTACAGGAGTTAGTAATTGCAAAGCTGTAGCTAAAAGTGACCTCCTTTTGCTTCAGATCTGTGTGCCTGCATATTTGCTACTGATGGGCTGTTGGCCCATTTCCACCAGTCAGGATGACCCAGCGATGCACTTCACCTCTCACTGGAGCTAAACAACCTCCCCTGTTCCCCTGGGACCAACCTGCCTTCCGGGCTGATAAAGTGGTGCCCTCATGGGAAAGGAAGAGGGGTATTTTGCCACCCCATCAGACCAAAGCACCTCCTTCAGACACCTGTGCCTTCTCCTGTAAAGCCTCGAGTCCCCAGTTCGGGGGACTGAAGAGCATTACCAAGCTGTGCAGTCCAAAGCTGTGCAGTGGGGAAACACACACAAGCCTGTCAGTATCCAAATGTCTCAGCTCGCCTCCACGGGCAACGCTCTTGTAAGGCCATGATGGAAAAAGCCAATTTGTACTTTTACTGCTACTAATGCTGGAGGAGATTGGGCTGGAAAGGAGGGTGCAACACCAGCCTTTTCCCTAACACAGTCACACTGTTCTCGCTGTGTCTGGGGGGGCTGCACCAGGCAGCTCGTCCCACATGGAGGAAGAGTCCAGCACCACTTCTAATGGGTGCACCAGGCTCAGCAACAGGAAATCGCTATCCTCATTTAGCTATGTGCACTTTTGAAAAATCACTTGGCTGTGACACCAGAACCAAAGGAAGTTGTGTTTTTCTGCTTGACGTTTGCAAGAGGAAGCGAAAGGCCAGCTGCTGGTTACACTGGCGGGCACAGGCCCATCTTAGTTTCAGGGATGAAACACATGGCTTCGATGAAAGCAGCAAATGGTGAAATGCACAAAGCCAACCATGACAGTTTTAAACTACAGCATTTGCCTGCTGTAGATTATTTTTGCAGAATACCAGCAGGTCACTGACTCACACAGATAAGTATTACCTGGCAGTAGAATTATCATCGATTTCATACGATTGATTTCTCAGCCAAAGAGTAACATACTAAATCTTTTCTGTTAAAAGAACAAACTGCCATGGCAGGAGAAAGTAAATTATTCTGGGAGCCTACAGCTTAAAGACCAGAAAACCTTTCAGAGATGTTTTTCACTGCTTGATGGAGGAAAGAGACTTGTTTTGCTCCTTAGTGCTTTCCAAGCAATGGAAAGCAATTTTATGGGTCTCAAACCTCCATGTTGTCAAACCAGAATTCTTCATTTAAAAGATCTTGCATACAATAGTTTATAAACTGAACCAAAGGAGATTATAAGTACTAAATTATACAATGAAACAGGACTGACTGCCAAACAAACTGAGAGGGGGAATTCAAACTAAGATTGTTTTTCTATTCTTATCTTACCTCATTATAAGTCAGAGTTTTTGTTTACCCTGGAGAGAGACATGTTTCTGGTTTTGCACTCCTGCTGTGCGACTCTGAATGTGTCCCAGTATTCCTGTAATGCCAGGCCTCTCAGCAGACTTGCTTTTCTCTTGGTGCACTTGATCAGAAATACTACCTAGCCATGCCTGTGGCCCATTTATGAAGCTTCTTAATCTGGACTTCACCAGAACAATATTTGGCAAAGACAGCTGCCTGGTATTTACCTCTCCAGTCCTGGAGTCTGCTCAGTCCTTCGGCTTAAATTAACACATACACAGGTAAAATGTGTGTATTTCTACTGGCAGGATATGAGGTAAGAGAAAAGTGGAGCATGTAATACCCTAGCCCCACACGTCCCAACTCAAGAGTCCCTCAACAGTCCCAATTTGCTCTTCCCATGCAGCCAGGGTAGGCAGCAGGGAGGCCAAGGGCATATCCAGCTGCTGCAACAGTAAAATCTATAACCAGGAGCTCTAATGGCTCTGCACATGGATTTATATAGCACTGATTTACCTAAAAAGGGCTCAAAAGTGTCTCCTTGCCCCTGTGCTGTCATGCAGAGATGTGTCTCACATTCACACTACTCCCAGCACATGCCCAAGGATGTAATTGCACCCCCAAGCTTTTGGAGCTCAGGAATAGCATAGCTATTAGCTAATAGCATAGTTAGGAGAAGAAGGTTTAACCTGTTACTCTGCTCTTTTAGGACCTCATCACATACACACTGGCTCGTGGTGCTCCCTCAGTGCTGCCAGCTCTTTCTCGAGGCAGTGCCTCGGAGTCTCCTTGGCTCCAGGGTAGGTCCTCACTCCTCACGCCAGCCCTTGCTGCCCTCTCTTGTTCTGCTTCCTCTGCTCACCAACTTCTTTTCCTGTGTAAAAAGCCTCTTTTCTCAGCGTCACTGATGTCTGCTCAGCTCTTATCTTCCCACTGGAGTTCCCTGTTCCCAATGCCATCTCACCATTATTCTATCTCTTCCCTTCCTCTTCCATCCATTAGATACCACCAGTCCTGGCTGCCTTTCACACCCTTTCCTCCACAAGACCAAACTTGTAGCATCTGCATGGTGTCCTCTGTACTGTTGCCTGGTCTCCAGTTGCTCCGACTGTAATGCATTGGTTTTCTGGCCACAGAAACACTCAGCATCCCCTCTTGCACCCACAGCACAACCTGTGGAAATCTGTACTCTCCCTCCAAGCTTTTTCTGTTGAATCATCTTACCTTTTTGAATGGACTTTTTTACCATTTGGATTAAAGTTTCCCATCCATTGATGATCAAATTAGTTCAGAACCTCTTTGAAGTATGTTTTAATAACAAACTACTGTTCCTCCAATGTTACCTACTTGGCATTTATATAGACCTTTATAATATGATGATGTTATTGTCTCCCCACATTAGAGGAAGTTCGGAGTAGAAGAGTTAATAAAAACTTAATTTTCTCAAAGTATCATAGATGAATGCTCCTGAACCCAATTTGTGTGCTTTCTGCTAGTCAAACAGACACAAAGATACTGAGGGTGGAGGCAGGAGAAAGAAGAAATGAACAGTATTTCTGATGAAATAAATTCCTATAATGGGAGTAGATTTGACTTTAATTTGATTTAAAAATGTCTATTGTTTTTACATCCAGTGCTAAGAGATGTGGAAACGGTTTGCATTTGAATTTTATTTTAGGTTTCTTTGTAACACCGAAAGAAAGTATTCTTACTGTTGCCTCATCAAGTTCACTGTCTTCTTTGTTTTCACCCTTCTGGATGCACGAACATCACTGAAAGGTTCATGTTCATGTGCTCCCCCCCATTGCTGACTATGGATTGAAATAAACCAGATTAAATGAGCCCCGACTGAAGGAAAACTGTTTTGTAAATGTCTCAATCAACCTCCAACCTCAGCCCTACAGATCTCTGAAAAAGCTCAGCAGACTCTCACCAGGGAAGCAGAAAGAGCACTAACCTATACTCCCACTGCAAATATTAACAAATTTATCCAGATGTCAGTGCAAAGAGTATGTCTTACCTTTGTTTGTACATGAAATAGGGAGATGGGGTCATGAGGGAGGGAAGGGGAAAAGGGCTCCTTGCTCATACAATGAATACTGTCACAGCTGGTAGATGCTGCTTTGATTTCCCTGTGCAAGAGTGACTGACAGGGACAGTACTGCCCTACCCATCGATCCTCAAGGCTGGGATCATGCAGGGATGAGCATACGGGCTTGGAGTGGAGCACTGCCCTCAAAGAACATGAGTGGGGGGTCAGTCACAGAGCACAGGTTTCTCTCAGTCTCACATCTGGTGGTGGGACAACTGGAAAAGCAGGTAGGGAGGTGTAACGCAGGAACACAAGCTTGGGGAACTGTGCTGGAAGCACACAGCATAGAAACTTCACACTGAAAACAAAGGGGTACAGGTGAAATCTAACCCCTGCAGCATTTGTGAGCCTTGGATGCTGCAGCAGCCCCCAAGCAAGCTGAGAGCAGACCTCATGCTGTAGCACAGGATGACAGAAGTGGTCTGGCTATTTAAGGCATTTCAGCCAAATGTTACTCCCATTCAAGTAAGCAGGACTGCTTGGATTTAGCAGCAGCTGTGTGGGACTTGGCTGCTGGCTGGGGTTAAAGCATGACAGAGGACTAAAGGAAAGCAATATAATCTATTGAAAATAAATAGCTCTTGATCAATTAATTGGATATTTTTAATGACCTTATAAATTTAACTGACACTGCAAGAGTTTCAATGCTATGAAATAAAAATATTTAACACTTTGCTCACAAAATCCTAATAACACAGGGGAGTAACATAAAATGTGACACATCACACTGATTGAGAAAGAATTGAAAGGAAGCACTGAAGAGACAAAAATCTGCAGGAGAGATGCAAGAGGAACAAACCTGACTTCAGCTCCCTTTCTCTCACTGCTGAGCATAGATGAATCCTAGGAAATTACCTTGCTGTGCCATTGCCTTTGAGAATACTCTGAAGTTGTAAGAGACAATTATGCCTTACACATTATGCAAATATAAAGTCACACCTCTTAGGCACAGAAGTGAGGAACTGCCATGCAGAGGAGCAGGGATCCTGAAGGACTGCTCCTGAAGGACTGCTCCAGTGAACAACCAAGCCAACACAAACTACAGAGTGTGATGTGCTGGCCCAGGCACAACAAACCCCTTCCTTAATGCACACAGAGCAGAGGACTGAGCAGGGGATAGAGAAGTTACCACACCTCTCCCGGTGTGCTCAAATGCCAGATCTGGTTTGGCATTCGCACTGAAACAATACAAGGTCAGAAATGGTTGAGAGAAGCACCACAAGAATTGCACACACAACAAGAACATAACAGCAATGGAGGCAGGATCTTAATTAGAAGGAAATTATATAAATCAAGATAGGCTTTTTAGTTCCTGAAAGAAGGCACCTAGACAGCTGCAACCTGTAAAAGGAAACTGCCTTATTACAATACAAGTCCAGGAGCTGATCCAAGTAGGTGGGATACCAGATGTAGGGTCATGCTGAATGATAAATCATCAGGGAAGACTCCTGCAGACCTCTTGCACAACTTCTCATGCAGCTGCACTTAACACTGAATGGATAAGCTACATAATATTAGCCTGTCATAAAGTATGTACTTCAGGCACCTATTGGTTTCCTTCTGGTTCTATTTGCAGCAAGATCAAATTGCACTTAAAAAAGGGCACAATGGATCATGGCCACCACTGGGCCGGGATGTTTCTACCCCAGAGAAAAGCCACTGACCTCTGAAAAATGTGGATCATTTTCTTGGAGGACTGAACAACAAAAACACTGATGTATCCTTGTACTTTGCACTGGTACCACAGTACCACTGGAAAGCACAGGCACCAAAAGTAAACACATCTTTAGGGAAAGTATTTTAAACCATTGACTTTATTAAAATACTTAATACACGGTTTTTAGAGGAATGTACTTACATTTCTGGAAACTCCACTGAACTCAAATTTTAATTCTATATTTAACAAATGACAAAACAGTGGATGAAGTCATGCTGTACACCAAAGAATAGACAAGTTAGGGTATTGTTTTTCATCATAATCATTATTTTCCTGGCACACACTCTTCTTTGCTTTTTAGCTTCAATCTCTTGAATATCTAGTAGCAGAGAAAGGAGGTTTGCATTTCTCACAGCATTAAACTCATCTGGTCCAAGTGGAAGTCCATTAGTTTTCACTACCTTCATTCAAACCTTCCCCAGGAGCCTCCTCTTCCAGAAAAGCAAAGGTGATTGACCTCTCTGAAAATCTACAGCTCACAGTGCAGGACGAGTTTGACAGTCAAATGTGAACATGGAGCTCTGTACCTTCTCAGAATCATTACTCTTTCCAAATATCCATTTCAAACTGAGAGTGGAAAAAAAGACACTGTCAAAATACAAGGGCCAAAACACGTTCATGGACTTAGTGGAATGCACATGGAAGACAGCCTGCAGTGCTGCAGCTCTGAAGTAAAAGGTAAATCCGAAGCCAAGTTTTGTTGAAATACAAGATGCAAGAGCTGGGAAGGAGAAAGACGGAAATAACCTGGACACATTCTTAAAAAAATGAAATGCCCTAACCTCATGGAGAAGGCTGTAATCATCATACACATTGCAATTGCCATGAACCATGGAGATCAGTGACAAAGTGTATGTTATGACAATTTCACTGACAAGTATAATCTGGGGGAAATTATTCACACCGAGCAAAGAAATAATTAACTGTGTGTTTCAATGCAAGATGCACAGAGGATGCATAGATTTTCACATCAAATTAATAAGGCTCTTTTTAAGAGATCATTTTGCAATCTTGCATAGGTGATATCTTTTCAATAGATAATGTGCAGAAACTATGTACAGTTGAAAAAAAGAACTTTGATGAAAGCATTTTTTCCCCTCAAGTTTTACCATAGTATAAAAAGTAACATATAACTCCTTCAGTTCTCTAAAACACACATGGAATATCCCAGAAAGAGAAACAAGGAACGCCATCTAAATGATGCCGTGTGCATTTATACAACAGGTTGAAACAACTAGAGAAGCCACCACAAAGCAAAGTCATAAAGTTTTCATATAGAAAAAAAAATGCAGGAGTAAATTTTTCTTACAAACATGAAAACTCATTTAAACAGCAATGCATTTTAGCTGTAACAAATTAATGACTTTCACTAACCAGACTGCCGAATGGATGGATGACTCACACACTAAGTAAAGGATAGAAAGAGCCAATTCAATCCCTGCTTGATAAATGGACAGTAAACTTTAAAATCTGCATTTGGTTTCCAATTAATACCAGCTCAGAACAACTCCTCTCTTAGACAGCCAGACGGCAGCTTCTCAAAACTAATATTATGAACATCTGCCAGTCCGCTGCAACAAAAGCCATTAGGGCATTCATGTGCTTCTTCATTTGGTAAGAAAGAAAGTCAGCCAGAGGATGAGCACAGCGCCATGGGACAGCCAACCCCACCTTTGAAAATGAGCGTCCTGTTCCCTGGGACACTCATCCACTGCCCCAAAATGACTTATTTTTGCCCTGCAATTATGTAAATCAGGAGACTTTCTGTCTGATGTGGCTCTCTTCCACTGAAACTACCTTCCCCTTTACACAGGAGTTGCCTGGCATTTGTTTTGCCATTTTGTGCCTGGATGCAAGACTTCATTCTTAGCGCTGCCTATTACTCTTGCATATCACAGTGATGTGTACTTTTTAGTAGTATTTACAATGGTATCACTGTGGAGAACTAAGCCCTGTACGACAAACAGTCTCTTTAATAGAGACCTTAATACTAAGGATTTGGTACATTTCTGCTCTACAGATAAAAAGTCAAAGCTAAAATCAGCCCACTATACATTTGGCATTAGGTTCAAACATGGGGAAAAGCAAACACCCAGCACATACCCTTGTTTCAAAGGGATGTTATTTACAAGAAGAATTTGCTTTTTTAATATTTCAACAACAAAACCCCAGCTAATTTCAAAATTAGAGTAACCTAAGGCGGCTTAGTTTTTAATCAACAAAGAACACAAACAACATTGCTGTTTGCTGTTAAACACAAGTCTCAGAAATGCAGGGAAACTATGATCAGTTATACTATGCACCCATAAATCACAGCCAGTTTAATAACAACAGTAAAAAAACCACTTCTGCTTTTTTTAAACACAGCTTCTAAAAAGTACGGCATCCCAATACTTCCTCAGTTCCAGATTGCTGACATTATAAATTAAAGGTGAAAAGAGATCCGTATATAAACAAGGCAGCTTTCCACTGACTTCATTGTACTTGGTTCTTGTCTAAACCTTTGGAAACTTAATCTTCAAATACCATAAGGTAAAGTTGAATTTATCAGTTACAAAACAACGTCCATTTGCATGTGGAATTCGGAAAAACAAAACGAAAACCAAACTCAAAAAACACACACAAGTATTTACAGCAATTCAGAAATTCAGAACTCTGTTTTCCCAGCCTTCACACTTGCGTGTCACCTTCTGCAGAACTGTACACACATGATGCACTGAGACCAAGGCCCTATGTGATGGTACGAGGCCTTTTGGGCGGGGGGGGTGGCATGAGTTCAGTGTCAGGATCAAGGTGGTGCTTCCGCGTCTGTCCTTGGGAAGCTGCTGCACATCTGTCAATGAACTCAAACAGCATCTCCTTCGTGACTGGATTCTGGATGCTGTTGCAGACAGCTGGGAACAAAGAACACATTCTCATGTAACTAAATTGATTTGTTGCAGTCGGCACTTCAATAACTTCACCCCCTCTTGGCAAAATAACAACATATTCTGGCTCAAGTACTCAGGTCTAAACACGCACTTTGACAAGGTGGTTGTGTCTGGAGTCACGAATCTCTGCTCTGCCCCCCAGAGAGCAAAGCAATGCCGTGGGCCTCCACTCTCATGGGAGTCTTTCTAAAACAAACAAAAGGCACCTGGGTGTAAGGCTTCCTGGGGCAACTATAAAACCACCAAGAACTGACATCCTATTGAGGCAAGAAACAGCAATGAAGGCCTTGTGAGACACAGCTTTGAAACACACATCAAATCCAAGTAGCTGGAAACAAGACTGGCTTCTAACATTGAAAACCTCTGACTTAGGATAACTTATTTTTTTCACCAGTAAGTACTATAAATACCCTAAAGCTGCAATGCACAGTCCTTTTTTTTCAACCCACGTACCTTCATGGGGCAGTAAGACTTGACACCAAGCAAATGGCATGTCTAGAACACCAGACCATATGATAGAGGAGCAGCCACGGTGCTGCGTGGTGGCCAAGGCACACAAGCACAGGCACCCTTGGGGTACTTAACACGACTCCTCAGATCACAGTTTGTAAGTTATGGCCCATGGGATTTTATGGAACAAATAAATAGGCTTACTTCACTTTAAACAAATGAAATATTTTTTAATACTTTCCAATGTAACTTTATATTCCCCTAATTAATCCTCCTGAGAGACTTAGAGAAGAGGAGGAAAAAAAAAAAAGGAAAAAAGGAGCATGAAATTAAGTGGGAATCCTACAACTATATTGAAAGAAAGCACAAAATGATTACAGGATAATTGATAGCAAGTAAGGGTTGGCCACAGTAAGGATGTAATTTCCATGCAAAGCAATCTACTGACCCCCTAGAGTATTAAACAATGTTAGGACTCCTTAAAATGTACTTGCAATGTAGCATTGTTACGAATAACAATGATTCTCAAAAACATTCCTTTCTTTCCGGCAGAATTCCAGAACCAAAGGATTACTTCACAAATAATAAAGCACCTTTCTAGCATTATTTTTAATTATCTCATTATTTTTGGTGAAAAGGTGCTTTAAGAGTTGCACAGTATTTGATTTTAGCAGTTGGGAAGCGTCATGATTACCAGTAATTTAGGAACAGAAATTGAGTCACAAGGCAACTGGTGTAACTCAGCATCAACTTTTTAGGGCTGTCTTAGCTTAATCACTCAAAAAGACTTTCTGTTTTCAATTTGAAAGGTATCAAAGTCCAAAAGCAAGATCCAGACAGGTACTTATCTAGTTGCTATTTCAACCATGGGGAAAAATAAATAGCATTTTTCATCAAGAGAAAGCTAATAAAGGAGAGAGGATCTAAAGAAGTCTCAAAAGATGAAGTACTTTTGGAGATCTTGAAAAATGGTCAAAAGTGAAAACTCAAAGCCAAAAGAAAACTTTCTGTTCTGAAAATTCCTACAGAAAATTTGAAATATATCTTTAAAATTCTTCCATAGCATTTAATTTTATTTTAATTTTTAGGAAGTTCACTATGATTTGGGAGGAAATAGGTCAGGAACAACAAAACTGCTCTACAAATGGAGAAAATATGAAGAGAAAAAGGACAAATACAAATGCTCTTAAGAATGAACGAAAGAAGAATATGCTACTCATCAAAAAAAGAGAAACTCCAAGGAAAACTAACTATTGAAACACTAAGGTGAACCACAGAAGAGAAATTTAGGTCATGGTCACAAAGAGATGTCATTGTACTTGTGTGACTTTTGTGGTCCATTCTTCTTTCCTGACAGCACTGCTCAGCAAGTATTTCAGCTACATTCTGTGCTGGTTCCCTAAGGTGCCTACAGATTTGTTATCTCCTGGCAAAATGACCACACTGTGTTTATTCAATAAAACCTATTCACTGCTCGGGCAGAAATACAAGTAGAAGGGTTTAGAGAAAATCCTCCATCAGCTATGCATGTCCTAGTAGTTAGCATGTCTTAAATATGATTAACTTCATTTTGGCACTGAAAAAAAAGTCAGTATCAATATGTTTATGCCTATTCAGCCTTGCATACACTTCTACTCAAACTCTTACGCTTCACCTGAAAGTAAATATCATAATTTAATTTACAATATTTGGCAAAATATTTTTTCATAGAGGAACATAAAAGTCTCACTACTCTGCACAGATACACTCCCACCTTTCATTTGTTTTCCTGCTTCATTGTTTGTGTAACTATTGTTGAAACCTAAGATGACATTTTTTCTCCTATTAATTTTCTAGCCCATCTGCCAAATAATGATTTTGGCATTTTTAATGGATTTTTTGTTCAACAAATTTCACTCATAATGTACCAGTTTGCATTACATCCCAGCAAGCCAACACAATGTTAGGCACTGATGTCAACTGAAGCAATGCTATAGTAAATAAAAACTTTCTTGGCTCTGACTTGATAGGTATGCCCTGCCATTTAAAGTCACAAGTGTTCGCACAAGTGTTTGCAGTTCTACAAAGACTTAGGCACTTGCTTCTGTGTTACAGGTTAAATTCTGCATCAGAGTACTGGTTTGTCTGACTTCATCAAATAACCCTGCAGCCAGAGGATTCGTGCTATCTAAAAACTACTGATGACATAAGCATTTGCAAAATGACTCATTACTGTAATGTTAGGGAAGTCAGGACTCAGACCAGAAATGAGAACACAGAGTGTCTTCCCCCTTTAAAACAGAACAGAAGTAAAACATTAAAATTTTAGCCTGAGAAACTTCTAAAGCAAATTGTTCTACTCACCCATGGCAGTACTGTAGGCATTTGGAAAGCTTTTGTCTATCCTCTGTCTCATGAAGACCCAGCTGTTGTTCTCAAACTTGCATTCTATAATTTTGTTGTCATACTGTTTGAGTTCTTTTGTCACCTATATAAAAAAAAATTGTTTAGGATAAACAGATTTTAATTCACTTTTTTTTTCTTTCTTTTAGTCATAAATAATGGAAGATCAAAAGCTGCCCTGCATTTTTCAGCAACATGCTTTCATCCCACACAGAAAATTTGCACAGAATACATCTTCATTTTACATATGCTCAGCTACTCAACATTTTAAAAATACTTTTCAAATTTGCTGTCAATATTCAGCAATTATTTTATGCTAAAACATCAGCAGTGCTAACACAGGGTGGAAAAAAGTCACTTCTGGCCCAAATGCAAATAGGTTTCCATGGGAATAAACTGCTTCCAGTTTAAGTGCTACTGCCAGCCTAAGTGCACGAAATGTATTATCCATGTTTCGTCAACCTTCTTTGTTGAAGGTCTCACAGCAAAATGTCAGATTTCAATACTGGAAAAAGCTTACAAAAAATCATTCCACTCTTTGCATGACTGAGGTTTGGTTTTTTTTCTATTCTTTTTTTCCTTCATTTGTCTGTAAAAATTAAGACTGTAACTTCAAAATAATGCGGGCTTTCAAATGACATATATTCTAAATCTCCTTCAGGCCTCTCTTTATTGCTTCATAGATTTGTCAGCAGCCAATATCCTGAGCTATTTGTCTTTCTATTTGGCAACGCTGTGTGGATTGGAAATGTAGTTTATATGCATTGGACTTCGTAGTTGTTTTGGCTATTTCATCCTATGCATCCTAATCTATGACACAATGCAAAAATTTCAAGTAACCATGGCAACCCGAGAACCTTATCTAACGCTTTAACAATTTTATCCATATACTTCACTTTGTTCCAAAGGGCCTCTTCAGCAGTATAAAGCTGTGTTTAACTGCTAGCTGCGTTTAGTTGCTATAGTTTACCAATAAAAAACTGTACAAGGTAATGTAACACTTTGGATTCAGGATCTTATGCATAAGTGCTCTCATGAAAAGGAGATGGCTATTGCAATTCATTAGCATAATTTTTCACCTCTGTTGTCTACTTGCTCCTGAGCAGTGACATGGGAATTTACTACTGTCAGAGAGATGAGGATTTGAAAAAGGCCATAGCTGTCTCCAGACAGCATAATAGCATATGCAGTGGAAAAACCCATGAACCCCTCTTCTATTAATACCCAGATAAAGACAATTAATTAAGGAAATGGTCCTAAGCATGGATCAAGTCCTCCTATACTGCGTAGTACAGGATTTGATAAGCAGAATCCTAAGATTCTTGGTATTTATCCTGAGTACTTGTTTTCACTCCTGGACAGGGAGCCCTGGGATTTTACTTGTCAAGTCAACATGGAGCTATAAGAAAATTTTGATAAACTCGTAGTCCTGTCCTGCTGCATGACTGACAGAGTTTGAGTCAGGTTTTCCTGTCACACACTATTCTTTATCCATTCCAGCACCTGCAAAAAGTTTTTTCCTCAAATCATTTACTCCTTAAGTGAAGTTTGTGTCTTCTGTTGATCATCAGACTGCTCAGATCAGCAACCTTTGCAGAATGCTCTGCACGGCACTGCATTTCTTTCCCCTGCACTGAAAAGCTACATTCAGTCCAGAGGTTTGACTGACACATGTTTATAGATGCATTATGTTTCATGAGGTTTATGCAGGAAAACACAACATCCTTTTCCAGCGTACTATGGATACATAAACCCAGGAAGAAACTCCTGGCTGTGCAGTGCCTTGGGAAGACATATTATTTTGAAAACAGCTGCCCAGTAGAAGTGGGAGCAGCAGGGGGTATGGCCACATGTCTGATTTTCTGCCAAAGCAGGGAAATGTTAGAAAGATCACCTGCTGGAGAAAGAAATGTATAAAATGATAGGCAATATCTTCAACTAACCACCCACCTCATAAGGCCTTCTCATGGCTTATCATTCTTCTTGTGTTCAGATGCTCAGAATAGCAATAAATTGGATGGCAGCTTTATCTGACTGTGGCAATTAAGCAATATTATTAACTATCGAGAGACTTGCTTGGCTATTCATTAGCAATCTGGAAGATGGATCTTTCCACAAAATATGAACACCTGCCAAAGCATTGACTTAAATGAATTTTCCCACTAGAAAACTGGTGATCACAGCCTTTAACAATTGCAAGTTGTAGTAATTACTTTACAAAGGAAGAAATATAGCACCTACTCTTCCCTGTACTTTGTTAAGTGACCCTAGTCTTACAAAGGTACTTATTCTAATATAAAAGAACCTTTTAGGAACTGCTGGGCATTTGATTAAAACTACAAGTACTCTGAACAAAACACACTTTCAATATTAAAAACACTCTTCCACTATTGCATCTTAGTAGACTTCTAAATGGGTATTGTTTATGCAAACGACTGAACAAGGCCACAGTGATTCTTGTATCCACACCTTCCATCTACCCATCATGCACATGCTACTTTCTGGTATTTCGGATTCAAAATAGGACAGGTAAACCATCAAATAAATGTCTAGAAATTCCTCCCCTTTGGGAATGAATTCTGAGCTACTCAGCACAGTGTCTTCTCGATTATCCCTTTGCAGTGTGGAGTTCATCCCTCCTTCTCCCCTTTAAATATTACAGTCCATAGTGGTATTCGAATAATGTACCACCACTCCTCTTCCTGAGAGGTACTTCTTCTAGCTTCTACTCCATCACAGAAGGTGAGTTAGGAATGATGGCAGTTCTCAGCCAAAATGCTTATCCTCAGTGTTGGTACAATGCCAGTGCTTCTGCCACACTGTTGATAAAATGTCTTGAACCAGCATTCAGCAATTTCAAGACAGAAACTCCCACCACACTAAGGACTCCATGGAGCCTGCCTTAATTAAACATTTATTCCTTAGTCTATTTTCGGACAGCCAGTCAGAATTAGAATCCCAAAGGATCAAGTCTTGGACATGGGGCTGTCAGAGGTGGTGTGCATCAGAACAGTAGCACTGGTCTGGGCAACAACTGTGTTCTGGGCAAGGACAAACACCACCAACCTGTACACTTCTTTCTTTTCAAGAGGAAGGAAATTGCTCATCAGCAGCAATGTTCACTGTTCCTGCCCGTACTTGATCAAATTATCAGGAACCAGCCTATTTGCCCAACAGAAATAATTTCCAAAAAGCACAGAGGAGCATCCTTTTGGAAGTTGATCACTACATTACTGCTAGTCTGCAAGGTGTGATTGGAAAAAAATGGGCTTGAGCTGCATCCCCCCTTCAGCAATAGTTCATTATCAAATCACACTGTTGTAAAACAAGAGCACTGCCTAAGAATGTCCGATTATATCTTCCCCTCCCTGCTCAGAAAGGTTTCCCCCTGCCACCATCATCATCTGGGCCTTTCACTGGGAAGAACTTCAGTGGGGTAAGCTTATTTCTTCTTCTAAGAATGAAGACAGTCAAAGCTTAGGAAATCTCTCATTTTCCAGGCTCTTTCTATGCCCTATGTTCTGAAAGAAATTAAAAATATTTTTTAAAAATGTAAAATATCGAACCCATTTCAAATTTTCTTGCCTGGCTGTATAATGGAGTCATTTTGAGATGAGGAACATGCAACCACAGTTTATGTTAATTTAGAGCAAAATGTGAAAAAAACCCTAATATTTCCAGCTGAAAAAGAACAGAAACCATTTAAGTTGAATGTAGTTAGCTGTAGTCCCATGAAGACACCTTCACTATTGCTGCCGACTACTAGCAGCCAATGCTTTTCTCTGAGTCTCCACAGTGCACCTGACCATCAGACTGGTCAATCATTCCATTCAAACATTAGTCTCATCACCCTTAACCCTGAAGGAGAATGAAATTCCTGGGAAACCTCCTACTCTACATATGCGGCACTAACAATGCAAATTTAGATCTTAAGGTAATTAAGTTAGTATTTCAGAAAGCATGTCTACAATGGACAAGTTTAAACTTTACAAATGCATCTACTTTCCCCATTTTCAAGTTCCTTAGAAAGAAAAAAGGAGATAAGCTTTTAGGTAAATGGAGACTTGGCTGAAAAAAGCCTTATGCTTCCATATACATTTTTTTTTCAAAGCAATTGAAATTATTTCAGTTTAGTAAATAATCCCCTTTAAAGAAAGTGATGTTTGTAAGCAAAATCTTAAAACATTCAATTTCAAATCCTTTCTCTCTTTAAATGCCTTTTTGCTGCACTTTCCCCCCTATTACCAACCATTTACAGATAAAAAAACATTCTTCAATCCACCTATTTCTATTCTTATTCCACATCCCTACTTATCAGCCACCATTTAAGGTCCCAGAAGAAAAGATCATAATAGTAGATGTAGAAAACGTTAGCTTCCGTGAGAGAAAAAATGAGCAAAACCACCAGTTGAAATCTTACAAAATTAAAAACATCTTTATTTTCAAATACAGAATTAAAAAATAATAGGAACCATAACATAAAGGCAAGATGGATTCTAAATGCAATGGGTTTCTATTTTCTAAGAAGAATATTACCTTTTCTTTTTATAGCTAGCATGTGCAATGAAGGCATTTCTTTTTGATATGCTCAAGTACACAAACTGTTTGTTTTCTTTTTTTAAACATAAGTTCCAATGCCTGGAAGGGAGAAAAGTTTAGAGCTGCTATATAAGGCCCAGAAAGTAATTCTTCCTCTTACTGATATCATAACTACATTTTCTCCACTGGGATCCATTCTCATAGCCAAAGCAAACAAACAAGTGAAAGAGGCACATGTCAAAATAAATGATCAGCTGTGTAGCCATGAAGGAGAAACCTTTTGATTGCCTCCCAGTCTCCTACTGCAGGAGAACGGGAGTCCCACACCTCCCTTCGGAGGTCACCCTGCAAAAATAAACCACATTTTTTTAAGAACTGTCCAAAACCGTGGCATTTGTGAGCTCCTTGTCCTGAGGGTATTGGGATATACTCAGCCACAAATGGCAGTCTAGGAAATAAAACCTCTATACCAAAACAGCACATCTCAAACTCTGATTTCTGCATTAGTCTCCAATGCTGCCCACAATTGCAAAGTACTATAGACTTTATTTCCAAACTACTTCAGTGATGTGGAATGTCCAAGATGACAGGGAGAATTAAGCTGCCCACTGGTACTATGACTACACACCATTAGGGCAACATCTGAAGATCAGCGAGATGCAATGACAACAGGGAACAAAAAGAAGAATTACATGGGAATTTGAGGAAACAAAGAGGGGTCAAGACTTCCTAAAGGAACAGGATGGAGACAGAAAAAATAAAGAAGCGGCAATAACAAAATAAAACAGCTTCTGAGGACATAAAGATAAGCCAAACTCAAAGCAAGATCTTTTTGAAGACCCAAACACTTAAAGGTGATAAACTCCAAGGACATCCATATGAAACCAAGGCGATTGAGAGGAAACGAGGTGTGAGAAACAGGGATCCTGGGAAAGCACTCTTACATGTGATTGCTGGTGAGGTCAGGAACATAAGAAATCCTAATGATTTGAGTAAGAATGTCTGAGACAGTCAGTAGCCATGCAGTTATTAGAGTCCCCAGCACTTACAGGGCACAGTCCAGCATCTAACACAAATCCCAAGCTGTTCATTCAGTGCTTCTTCCTAATTCTTGGACTGTTTGTTCAGATGCTTTTAAAGAACCTTTTTCCCCATTCACATAAAAGTATCTCATGATTTTCACAGTCAAACTTGTCAAAGAATAAACAATTTAAAAGACTGTTATTGAAAGCCTGTTCACATAATTTGTGTACACTGAACTACATGAATACTGTCTGCTGGAAAAAGTTAAATCAGTTAATCTGCTTTGCATTTTTGCTCAAGCCCAAACAGATTTTGTAATGCATCTTAATATCTATTTCTTTATATGATTCAAGAGATTATTTTATCAAAACCATAGATTTCTTGCTAAACTAAACATACTGATTGTTTTTCTTTTTTAAGGAATATATGACCCAACAAATGGTTATCAGCTTGGGTAAACACAATCCAGTTGATATGGTTATTCAACATTAGTAAAGCCTTCTAAGTGCAACTATGCTGTTTCTTATGTACATAGGAAATGGAAATGCTCCAGTTTTGAGATGTCATTGCTGGAAAGGAATATTAAGAAATATAAAATTTTAGCACTTTTGTTCATGCCTAATTAAACCACAATGCTAACACCAAGCACTGTAAAATCATGGGAACAGCAAAAAAGAAAAATCATGTTTCCAAATTACAAGAAGGAGACTTTCTAAAATTGCGGATTTTTTTGTTTGTTTTTGACTTCCAGTGTCTAGCACTTTCACTGCATGATTTAGTCTTTCCATTTAACATATAATATTTTCTCAAAGAATCTCTCATTCTTACATGCAGTAATTTAAAATATGGATACTGTTTTCTGATACATATAATGAGTTAGAGTCCTGGGGTTTTCCTGACAATTGACAGATGGAAACATCAAAAATAAAAAGCCTTCCTCTTATCAGTGATATTACAAGTTTAATGACTTTCAGTGCCAGCTGGAAATAGGTTTCTTAATGTATCCTGGAAGGTCTCCTGCACACCTGACCTTGCAACACCATTTGAACTATCTGTAAGAAACCGATGTTTTCCTGAGCTTTGTTTTGGGTCTCAGAGAAACACACTGGTATCTATGACAGAGCAGGCAACTGGTAACTGCTGAGACCAAGATGTGGAAATATACATATGTTTGCACAAATATTTTGCTCAATGACCACTCCTCTAGAATTTTTTTTCATGCTTTTATACTTCTCATTTTATTCAATGGTAAAGCCATTTGCCTCATCAAACCAGTAAACTGAACATTTTTGGGCATTATAACTCGGGCATCTACACTACTTAAAGAGCAGCTAACCTTCCTGCTAGACATTGTCATCTCCACCTAACTCCCGAGGGAACTTTAATGCTTTAAAAAAATCCTATTTTCTTTTAATCATCATCAAGAATGTGTAGCAGAGATTTGGGTATCCATACACGTCTTGAACAGTTAAATGAAACAAAGTAATAAATGATTGTCCTCCTAGATCAATATCCCTTGCCCAGGCGCTCTAACCATCACAGGTTTCTGGATTAAAGAAAAAAATCTGTACAGCTCCTGTAAAAACTGAGAAACTGAAGAATTCTGTGCTGAGGATTTGTGAACTTGGCATAGCTGTGCTGTGATGAGTTCTTAAATAAAGTCTTATTGAAAAAGCAGCTCATATAATTCTGACCCTCAGCATGCTGATGAAAGAGCAAGAAACTCTTGGGGGAACTGCAGAAACACCCAGGCAGTAAGACAGCAGCAACAGAGCTCTCAAAGCAAGTTGTCAGTGTGACCTTACTGCAGAGAGGATATGTTTGGTGCAAACAGAGCTTCACCTGCTCTACACCTCATGAATTTGTAGGAAGACATAAAAACAATGCTTCTCTGCAAGCACCTGGGGTAACTTTGCAGAGGCCAAAGATAGCCACCTTGGATTTGGCACATCATAAATAATTGTGGTAATAATAATAATCCTTGGAGCCAGTATACTGAAACTTGAGAGTGTTTAAATTCCAAAGAAAAACAGGCAGATGCAAACATGGTAATAAAATGCCACAGCAAACCACAGAACTGTTCAGCAGGTTATGCAATAAAACAAATAAACAAACAAAAAAAATAATTTCAGTGAAGGACAAGGAATTCACAGGTTTCTGAAGAAAAAGCCACCCAATCAGAAAGGTAAGCAACTGTGCAGAGAGAGGGGAAGAGAACGAGGATATACAGTGCAATCTGGCAAAAAAAGCTGAAATAATAATGTAGAAAGGATTCTGTGAGGAAATATTTCACTCACAGCCTGATACATTTAGAGGACTGTACCTCTACATGCCATGAGCTAGCTTGTGAAATCCAGTCTTAACCCTCATTTGTGCTTCATTCAGTCAGACTGCTTTTGCAAAAGGGAGCCTGCCCCAAACAGGGAGCGCTGCATAATGAGACACAAAGATCCAGGAGACAAAAGTTATACATTACAAGTAAAGAATATAGTAGTTAAACACCACTTAGCTCATTCATAAATTATTGCTTTCTTAAGGTTTATTATTCTCAGTTTGCAAATGGGGAAGAAAGAGAGCTTGCGGTCACACCACAGGGAAAGCATTTACCCCCCATTAGGTTCTCTAAACCTGATCTTAATTACCCCTCAGGTACTTACACTCATGTTACCAAGAAATCTTGTGACACAGGGCAGCTAAGATCTCGTTAATAATTTATACGTAGAAACCTAAACAAGTCTTCCAGAGACAAAGCAATGCTATCACTATTTTATAATCACTTTGGCAACACTAACCCTACACCTCAAAACAAATGAAAGAGAACTTCGATGATTGCGTCAGAATAGGATGAGGAGTTTGTCTGACATTTGCTGCCTTTCATATGCTGGAATTCACCTCGAATAGGATGCATTTCCAGACAAATGTTCATGCTTCTCATACACAGATTTTACAGTGTACTTTCTCATATGACTGTTTTTCATCTGTTCTCTGTACCCAACCTCTTGCTACTGTAGGAGTGTAAATTAATCTTTTACCTGTACTTCTTACACCATACCAGGGATTCTGTCACTTGCTGTCACACTGCCAGGGATGTGTTAGACAGAGATTCCACAGTGCTGGGCTACTAGGAGCTTCCCGGCAGCCTTTGTATGGAAGGAAAAACTACTTTTACAAGTTCAGATACTATCTGATGGCTATTCATGTGGGATCCAGCTCTACAAGCTCTTACCCTTGTAAGTTACATGCCTTTGAGCAGCTTCAGAAGATCAATTAGCCCACACTAGTGTTATCAGGATTGGGCCCTAAACCTAATTCTAGTTATTGCTTATCAGGCTTCTGAAATGTTCTTAGAAACTGTGGATTTATACCCTTTCAGAAAGATGCCAAATCACATCAGAATACACCAAAAGAAATTTAAACTAGAATCCAAAGTATCAAGTAATTGCAAGTGAGTCTTTTAAACCCACTTTTACTCATAACAACACACAGCTTTCAAATTACAGCCATTAACAATCATATTCTTTTCTTCCATTTAGATCCCAAACAACCACTTTGATATGCTTAAAGTTTTCCCCCTATAAATCAAAATTCACCACTGAGAACAACTGTGTCAACACTATAAGGAAATTTGTTTGCTGTGTTAAATTGAGCTTGAAAAGCATGAACTGAATGCACATTTGTGATCACAAGTAGTGCCTCTTCTTATATCCATTCAAAGCATTTACCTTATTACAGCTTATTATAAATGTACTGTCTAAAATGCAGCACCATGACTGTTCCATTTCCAGGCCATAATTTTATGATAATCATATGTAATATATTCATATGTCTACTTCATTGCCTAACAAAGCCCAAACTGATTTCTTAGCAGATCTGCTTCCCCCATGGTTCAAATTTCTTTGCCTCAGAACGTTACTGAAAAACAACATTAAGAAAGATATAATCAAAATTTTGCTTTGTATTTTGCACTGTAGTAGGCAAACAAAGGAATATAACATTGGAGGCTGAATTTGGCATACTGACTTTATCAAATACTGGTATCTAAGTGATATGTAAATTATTAAACATGCTATGCAAGCATTATTAGAAAAATGGGGGTAGGGAGCAAGATTATAAATTTATAAATGTTTTCAACATCTAGAAATCCCATTAATAGTTGAAAATGTTGAGATTGTACAGAGAGAATGGGCAGATAAACTAAGACCGGAAATAAGCGAACTTGCTTAAATCTCCTATATTTAACATGTGTTTCAGTTTTTGCCTTGAACACATTTACCAAAAAAAGGTATCTTTTTTTTCTTCATAAATTTCAGAGGCAATTCCTTGTTACTCATAAATTTGACACTAAAACATAGAGAGATTTACAGGACTTGTAGAAAATAGAAATTCTTTTTATCCCCATCTGTTCCACTAGACTGAATGGTTTGTCATCAGCCAAGTCTCCTAAGAAGCAAAGAGTTGAGCCAGACAGGAGACCTCAGTCTTGCTCACCGTAGCTTTTACATGGTATGTGTAATAGTTTTTTTAGAAGAATGTCAGATCTTGAAATCACAAAAATCTCTTACAGCAGAATAACATCTTATTTTTAAATGAAATTTTCAGGTCTTGTATTTGTATTCTATATTTGTGCTGGTTTTGGTTGGAGTAGAGTTAATTTTCCTCACAGTGGCTGGTGTGGGGCTGTGTTTTGGATTTGTGCTGAACACAGTGATGATAATGTGGAGATGTTTTTGTTATTGCTGAGCAGGGCTTGCAGAGAGCCAAGGCCTTTTCTGATTTTTGTACTGCCAGGCTGGGGAGGGAGCTGGGGTTGCTTGGGAGGTTGGGAGGAGACACAGCTGGGACAGGTGATCCAAACTGACCAGAGGGACATTCCAGACCTAATGGGATCATGCTCAGTATATAAAGTAAGGGGAGGAAGAAGGAGGAAGGGTGGGGATGTTTGGAGTGATGGCGTTTGTCTTCCCAAGTCACCGTTACGTGTGATGGGGCCCTGCTCTCCTGGGGGTGGCTGAACACTCACCTGCCCATGGGAAGCAGGGAATTCATTCCTTGCTTTGTTTTGCTTGTGTGCATGGCTTTTACTTTCCCTATGGAACTGTCTCTGTCTCAACTCATGAGTTTTCTACCTTTACCCTTCCACTTCTCTCCCAGGTTCTGCTGCTGGGGGAGTGAGTGAGTGGCTGAATGGTGTTTGGCTGCTTGATGGACTTAAACCATGATAAATAAAGTACAAACTTTTATTTTTGTAATACATGACAAAAAAAGTCAAACTACAATGGTTTTTAAAACCCTGCCATTTTGATGGGACATTCTTACACCTGATTGCTGAGGTTGTACTTCACAACCCTGCTGATTCAGCCTTCATTTTTGTAGATAATGAGTTTTAATAGGATGATTTTTAGGTGACTGTTAGAACCATTTGAATGAGGAAGCTGATAAATGCCTTGATGAAACACTGCAATAATACAAAACACAGAGCCAAGAGGAGCCAAACAACAATAACAACAAAAACAACAAAAACCATCTCAACAGTGCTATGACATCAAAATAATATAGCAAAGAAGTGTTGGGAAAAAAGCTGCAAAAGTCATGTTAGGGATTTTTCATCCTTCTAAGATTTCAATTAGAAGGTAAATAATCTTTTTTTCCCATTACTGATAATACAGCACAACAAAAAGATTAATAGCTGCTGACTTAACGCAGACTTTCAAAAATTAGCTTTGATCAAAGGAAGTGCTGTAGTGAAAGTCAACTGCCCTAACCCACTTCTCAACTGCCTTTATAGCATTGAGCTGGCATGAACTCCCTCCCCTTTCTTGAATTGTTTCCTTTAAACTTCAAAGCCTAACTGCCTTTGAGGCTTAAGACACAGAAAGCTTCTTCCTTATTCTTCAAAAGCAATTAATGACGTGGAGTATACTCTGACCTATAATCTAAAATCTAAGTACACAGGTCTTCTTGATCATTGTGGGGCTATAGAATGCAAGGGGCTCGACAGCGAAGTTAATCGTGGCTCAGTAACTGCAAATGGTTTTACGGTGCCTGCCAGATGATGAGGTCAGTCTGCTGAAAGAAAGGTAAGCAAGGGCTAATCTATCAATGGCACAAATTTGTCAATAAATGAGGCTATAGAGGGAGTCTTACTGCTTTAGCTTTCATTGCAAGCTCCTCCTTCCTTTCCATGCCTTGTTATTAATGAGTCTGCAGAGTTCAGAAGGCAGATTTCCCTGGACACCATGGTAATGGATGTGGGGTGGGGCCACAAAGACTGCAGTAATCACGAGGCAGAGGAATGGACAATATTCATGGACTTGCAAGAGTCACAACTGGCTTCAGATGATGTAATGGATTTTGCAAGATGTGGTCTGAGAAACCTATAAACTTTTTGGTCTTGGGCAGCAGTATTTCCAGACAAATGAATAAGGACTGTATCTGAGTTTTTGTTTTACTATTAGCTAAAAGGGATTGCAACTTTGAATGGTGAGTGCTGATAACAGGAAATAATTAATGGTTTAATAGCTGGTCCTGCCAAAGCCCTGAAAGGCAGGAAATCTGGGAAAGCCTACTGTACATGAGCACACGTTTCATGGCTTTGTCCATACACTTTGTTTTTATATGTGGGATCAATAAAAAAGTGACCAACAATGTTTAGTCTTCATTCTTATTTCACGAAATTATTTCACCCACTTAGTCTGCAAAAGCTAAGGCAAGCAAAGCCAAGAAAAATCTCTTGAGGTTTCTAACCATATGACATCTCCAAGAAAACCCCTGACATAAAGCTGTGTCCTGCAAAGACCTCTGCATGGGCCAATTCTTAAACTCCCCAGAATTCTGAGCCTAATTTGAGTGCTCTGCTCAAGTGCTGTGCTTGTGTTTGAGCTGCTGTCCTCCCCTACCTAAGGCCCAGGACCAAAACAGCTTTAGGTCCCTAATAAATAGAGCTAAAAACATTTGTTTTGCTTTTCACATGATGTAATAATAAATCATAAAGCCATTCTAGAGACAGCCAGTGACACTAATAATTCCATCCAGGAAAAAACAAATCCTTAAAGACCATTCCCTAGAAGAATAGAGATAAGAAAAGAGAAAGAAAAACAAGGTAACAGCAATGGCAACTCTGTAAACATGTTGTCCAATAATCTTAAAGTGTATTCTAATATACCGGTAATGTGTATAAGAAACTTGTAATGTAAACCCATTTCATTAGCACGCTTTAGATTAAACAGTTGTATGTACGTAATTCTGCAGTTGAGAAGTCCAAAGTAGAACAGAGTTGATTTGTCAGGCAAGAGTGCACACAGCGGGCAAATTCATGAACTGAAACAGAAAGCCTTGGTTTGTAGTTTCCTGCTATAACTACTAGCACTAATTACTAATTAGCAATTAGCTAGTACAGCTTTTTCCTTAAAGTTCTGAATGAAATATTAACAAGCTAGTAATTAAGTAAGTCAGGGTCTGTTTGCTTTAGTGTTTGCATTAGCATTAACTTCAGTATTGTAAATCCAAAACCTGACTCACTGATCTGTAAACGTCCTTCTAAATTAATCAGAGACATCCTTTGCTTTACTTCTATTAAAGTTAAATTATTCTGAAACCCTTTTATATGCATTAATGGTACCCAAGGTGTAACAGGTGGAAAGAGAATGTAAAGATATAGTAAAATGAAGTAATTGTGCCTTACATTTTCTAAAAGAACAAAATCATTCTTGTCTCTAATCCTGCTTTTGTATATTCTTTTACACTGCTTCTACTATAGACCAGCCTCTTCGCTACCCCCCAAAAGGTTTAAAAGAAATGCTACAACACATAGTTCATCTGCTCCTGCAACGATCACCGATCAAGCATGGCTAACCATGACCCACTAATGAAATGAAGCAGAAGCTGGGTTGCACTTGTGTCTATTACTGCTAAATTACACCTGGGTAGGTTAATGTACTACACTAATGGGGCATTTTATTTCTTGTGTGGTGCAGCAGTACCACGCAGGCAATGGGCAGCTCCTCAAGGCAATGAGGACCATGGTTGGTGTTAACCAGATCTGCAAGACTGCCCAAGCCCTGGGTTGGGTCAAGAGGTTCAAGAGCTGTTTGGCTGGAGCCTCACTCCATCCCACGTAAAGCACTGTCAGGGTTCCGGCTGATGCAGTGAGAGTCCATGGAGGACTTCTGCAGAGTTTTAAGTGAGACAACTATATTCCAGCTGAACCGAGGTCATTAATTCTGTTCTGAAACAATGCTGACTTCACTCGTTCATGCAAGAAAAACAGACAAAAATCTCACATCATTGCTGGTAGAGAATCTAGCACGGCATCCCATGAATCCACCACTGAGAACATACTCAAATATTTTTTATTACAATGTATTAAGCTAAAATCAATAGATTAATTTACTGAAATGGATTTAGTACTTCAGCTAACCAAGGGAAAGTAACACTTTTTTAAAAGAAGTGACATTTCATTATAGCGTTCAGTTGTAAACACACTGGCAGAAATTTTTCTGTATACCAATTAAACAGTAACTCACTGAAGTTAGTAATATAAAAAGCAATATTGCGTATTTACAGTTTCCTTCCTAGTAAATGAAAACATCTACAATTCTCAGCAATGCAAATAAAGTCTCTGCACAATGGTTCTAACAATGCTGCCACATCTCTGATATTTTCAAATCTTTCTAAACTATTTTTCCCGAATATATAATATGCTGTTGTCTCTACAATCAACCTTTTTTTCATTTGGAGAGAAGCAGAAGTGGCATTTTGAAAATTTCAATCTGCTGAAATATAATAGCACCACTGAGTTCTGTTGTTCTTCACTTTTATTCTCACTTTATGCTAGAAAGATAAAACCACACTGGTTTTACTGTTGTCAAATAAAAAGTAAATAAGTAATGGTTTCGTTGGCTATTACATAACAAGATACTGCATCACTATTAGTCAATTGAGTTTCAATGTATATTTCTCTATCAAATGTGAAACTTTACCAATACTATAATCATTCTTGAATACTGCCAAGTAGAGGTATATGTGACCCTTGCAATGAGAACTGTGAGACCAAATTTGATGAAGAAATCATTTAAATATTTTACTATAAATTATGCAAATAGAGAAATAAATTAAGAATTCAAAAAGAAATACTCTTACCTGATTTACTGTCTATGTACAGCTTCATTTTCCCCTAGGATTACTCCTTTGTAGATATCAAGAACATTTTTTGTATTGTACAGGTGCTAATTATCACTTCCTTGGGTAGGAGATCAGCATCCTACTTTTACTAGTATGAAATCTCATCTTTCTGCCTATAGGCCAGCCTTTCATGGGGATAATATAGTTTAGTTACATCTTCCTCCGTATTTGCTAACCTTCTCTAAGAGCCACCAACTTTTTCATCAGAGGTCTAACAGACCCTAAGCTTGCAGGACTTAGGTGGTTTTGAAGATTTTCATTTTAGGATAGAAGTAGTGGAGAAAATGGATATCTGAAAATCAATTGCCAGTAGCTGAAGTGACAATTAAGCGACAGCACATCTGTGGGGAATACTATACTGTAAATTCTCACTTGCAGTTAAAACAGTTGTACAGTAAGAATTTGGTTTTACTCCAGCCTTTAATCTCATACTTAGAAAAGTCCAGAGAGAAAACCAAGACAAGTATTTGCACCATTATATTAGTTACCTAAAATTTAGGTGCTAGTTTCTGTATGTAATCCACAGAGAGAGACTGGCACCTCTAGAAAGCAATTTGAGATTCAGTGAGGCAACCATCAGGCACTTTTCTAAGAGGATCCCTGACTCATCCTTGGATACAACTGTTTTCCACCACTTATACAAGGTGCCTGTGGGGTCTATGGTGGCTGAAATTAGATCATGTGACTTTCTTTATAGTTATTCTAATTAGAGAGGATATTATCTACAACCCCTTTTCCTTTCAAAGTTGATATCCTGCATAATTATCTCATTTGATATTTCTTCTACCTTCTGTGTTATTGTTTGCAATCCTATTCTTTTTCATTTATCTGAATTTAATCTGCATTTGCCTTTTACTAGCCCTAAACCAGCACAGTACCTCTCAATACAATAATTTTTGCCATCAACTGTTTTTTCTCCAATCTTATCAGTATCTGACATTTAAAATATTTCTCATTCATGATATTCACTATTCATTTTATATATACTATAAAGAAAGGTCTCAGAAACAATTTCCTAGTCAAAGAATTTCCCTATTATATCATCTCTCACCCTTTGCAACTTCAACATCTTGATTTATTCATGAGTAATTTATTTTAAAGACATTATCATCTGCATTTCACAAAGGTACTACAAGTTCAAGCTCATTTATCAAGTTCGACCTCATTTGTTCAGTTCTGATTCAAAATAATTCACCTCTAAAAAGCTTAATAAATTTAGATACTATATGCCTATAAACTGTATATAGTAACAATTTGCTTTCTTTTCCCCCCTCGTGCCTGATCTTGGCTGATGTTCTCATTCTTTAAAACAATAAACAACTAAGAAATGGTAAAAAAAAGCCGAGAATATCTTTTGTTGTTACTTTCAATTAGAATTAATTTCTAATAGGGTCTGATGTTTATAATTTTACTTAGAACCTATTTTTTTATTTATCCTTTCTCTTTGACTGTTATTGATCCCATTGCCTTTATTTCACTTGCCTCCATTACCAACAAAAGTCTCTAACAGAGAAAGAAAAGATGAAAAACTTATTTCAAAAATCAGAACAGATTAATAAAGAACAATTATGATCACAAACATGAATATTTGAGTATTTTCTGAGGGAAACAATAAAGATACACAAATTTAGGACACTACTTTCTCTGAGAAGATGATTATCTACAAGTTTTCTAAATTGCTTAGAACTCCAATAAACTTGAGCACCCTGCCATACTGTCTGAGTACTATATTCTAGTCAAAAGAAAATGCAAATGCAATCACATTTATGGAAACTAAGCATGGGGATGTCTACATCAAAGGAAAACACAGTCCCTACTGCCACTCAGTCAAGCACAGACGCTGGCCCCATAAACAGCTGTTGTCATCAAGGTATCCTCAATTATTCAGAACAAATTACACTCTCTATGTGCAGAGGCACATCCAAACCAGGTTTGACAATGTAGATAGAAAAGAACAGCTGCAGCAACAAATTACCATGTTCAAGAGTTTAAAATCATCATGGACAAATCATTCTCTCTGCCAGATGATTTTTGTAAAACATAAGAAAGCAAAACAAAAGATGGTGCCAGCCCCAAATCACCCACGTATGGAAGCCAGAACACTCTCAAACACTGAGAAAGTGAGAAGCTTGTGAAAGAACAATGTGACAATGAGGACAAGGACAATAGCAAAGCACAACTTGCACTACAGCATGAGAAATCTGGCAGTTTCACAATGACCTGATCAGTTATTCCACTGTGACAAGTATGAAGGCTCAATGCAAAGCAGATGAGAAATATCTGCAATATTTATGCTCATATATTGCTAAAACAAAGCTTTCATTTCCAGGATCTTTCTCAGCAATTTTTACTTGGTAGTGAGCAATAACTTTATGGTTCAGAAACAGAGCTTAAGCCTTTTGTTTTGCCTCTTTTCAAAACAGAAAATAAACTGTCTATTAATGTGTTATTATAATGAGACATAATCTGCAGGTCCTAATGCTCACATTTATCACAGTTTCCATACTACTGGGCATAGGAAAGCTACCATAAGCACAATCTGTTTATTGCTTTGAAAATCCAGTTTTCTGTATGACTGTACCTCTCAGAATGGTATCTGTAGGGGGTCAATGGTAGATACTTGGAAAATTACCAGTAAGGCAAAAAGGCAAATGAATTCAAGAAGAAGGAATGCCGAGACAAACAAAAAAAAGAAAATAATGAAAAGTAAAGTCTCATGGCACATACATTAGCTACTACTGGTTTCGAATCTCATTATTTATCAAACGAAAGGAAATGCGAAACTCCAAATCATACATCTGTAATGTGATAAAAAACCTGTTTTTTGGCTTAATCTTGTGGGTAGTATGACAAAAGTACCCCAACCAAAGGAACTGAAGAAGAGAATACTAATGGTTTCAGGGATTAGTTCTGGAGGCTTTTTCTAAAAGTCAGTGTTGCTGCTGGAACAGGGCCACACACAAGACTGTAGGGGAAGGGAAGGTAGGAACGTTAGACAGCATGACTGTGACTTACCAGCATGTATACAAGTGTTGTTTCCTCAGGTATCCTGTCCTGTATGCTGTTACACACCCTCCTCCCTTACTAATGCACAACAGTTACACCCCATTTCACACATTTACAAAGTCTCTTGGCTCCTTTACATCCAACAGCTACTCACTGCCTGCTTTTCTTCCAGCCTGTTACTCCTGAGCTTTGCTACTAATCTAGCCACCGCTGCCACTTCCAATTTCTTTTCTTCTTTGCTGTATTTCTTTTAAAATTAGTTACATGGCTCTGAACAATCTATAAACCTCTTGAGTTTTAGAGACATTCCTGAGAACACCAGCTTCTCTCAGCTCCAGTTAGACTCACAGATTTTTGGATTAAGCCAGAGATGCTTTATTTTCAACATATACTGCATACTCCATTAAAAAATCCATACTGTGTCATTACGGGAAAGCAGCTGCAGAATGACTTCAAAGAAAAACACCCATCTTTCTTCTTCTAAATAAGCATTTAGTGAAGAAAACACAGTACATTCTTTGAAAGAGGACCCTAGGATCTGTGGAATATAATGTAATTCTACCTCTTAAAGGACAAAAGGTGCATCTTTTAATATTTCTTTGTATTTTAAGAAAAACAGACACTTGCAAGGTAAACATTTAACAAGAAAAATCCCAAGATACTAAGAATGGAAGTACTGAAAGCCTTGTATAATACAAGCTGTGGGCACAGCCATTGGAGAGATAAGAAGGAAGAACTGACAGGAATACTGAATGTTCATATTACAGACTGAAATTAAGTTCTAGTCAATCAGTAACAGCAGAGGTTCAGAAACATCCAACTGTAACGCTTCCCAATAAAAACAATGCAGTTTTTTAAATATCCTTATGAACTAGTTAAGTTCCACAGCGGTGACTGCTTATATTCCAAAATGCCAGAGAACCTGAAAAATTCAGGTCAGAAGGGACACCCAACCAACACCCAACCCAGCCTCCTGCTCTAGGCTGGTTAACTTCAAAGACAAGCCAGGTTGCTCAGGGTCTCTTTCAGTTAAATTCTGAAAATCTCCACAGACAGAGTTTTTACAGTGTCTTCAGGAAACCTGCCACTGTGCCCAACCAATCCATACGAAATTTTTCTTACATCCAACTGGAATTTTCCTGCTTGTCCTTCCCCAGGCATCTCTGAGAAGTGTCTGGCTCTTTTATTCTGCAACCTCACTTTAGATGATGGAGGACTGCAATTAGTCCCCCCTCTACCCTTCTAAACAAACCCAACTTTTTTAACCTCTCCACATAGGCCACATGCTCTTCCCTCTGCCATGACCCCCATAGGGGTAACTCCAATGGGGTGGCTTCTCGCACCCCAAAGAACCCAGAACTGTTCACAGTCACCCCATATGTCTCTCAGAAATACTTGAGCAGAGAACAGGGACCTTCCTCGACCTGCTGGCAATGCCCTAAGGCAATCCAAGGTGTGGCTGGCCTTTTCCAATGCCAGGGTACATGGCTGGCTCAGCTGGGACCTTCGGGTGCTGCTCTGCAGAGCTGCTGTGCAGCCACTCAAGGCTCCAGCTCGCTGTGCCCTGATGCACAACCCTGAATTTGCTGCTCCTGAACTTGTCAAGGTTCCTTTGTCAGCACTTGTTTTTCTAAGCTTTTTGAGAAATGAGGTATGATCATACTGATTTTGTATTGCTAAGATGTATTTGTAAGCCTAGAAAATGGAAGGCTCAAAAAAACTGCAATCTGTTCATTTTTACAATACTCATGAAAAGCATTTGAAGACTTTTTTTTCTCTACAGAGTTAATATAAAGGTAAATAGAAAACAACAAAAAAAACCACAATAAATTAAGATCTACAATCAATTAGCTATCTTTTTAACCTTTCCAGAAGGCTTAATTTACTCTGTGCTTGCCAAGAACAAACTTGGGTTGATTTTCAAAAAAAACTACTAGGAGCTGAAACAACAAAACCTGCCCCCCTTCCCCCCAAAAAAACCCAAAACCAATAAAAAACCCCAACAAAAATCATAGTCCAAAACCAAGCACCAGTTTTTCTATCTTTTTGGCAGCGACACGAGAAAACTCCAGAGGTAATATTCCTAATTCTGTGGACTTCTATTGAACACTGCATGCTTTACAAAGAACCATTTTTTAAACTGAATTCATAGCTATAATCATGACAAAAAGCAAAATGGGGCCTGATCCATCAGAAGAGAGTGAATTTATAAATTATAGCTCATTAACATTTTGTTCTTAGGGGCAGCAATTGTGACAGTATACAAAATCACTGCTTCAGTTTTTGCAGTGCTAATGCAGATTTTGTAGTTATTCTCTTTCTGTTCACATCAGCAGTTCTAAGGCTAGATTTTTTAAAAGTATTTTATTTTTGTCCCTTAATATGTCTACAAAGAATAAATATGTCCATGTATGCTGGTTTTTACTGTAATATAAATGCACATATATAATATATTACTATTTATTTGTATTATTAGTGTCTGACATTCCCAGGCAGGACTGAGAGATCTAATATTTCAGGGTCTATAGAAACACACAGACAGTCAGGACCCCCTGCCCTTAAGAACAGCAAGTATGACTGAGAAAAACTGCAACAATGTCAAGATGTAGAGAAAGGTAAGGAAGAAGTCAAGGGGTAAAGAATTAAGCTATATGCTTTTTTCTTTCCTAATTAATTCTCAAAGTAATGGTTCAAAAGTGCCTTTTTTTCAAAATGAGCTAAATTTGCCACCTTTAACAAACATATACTTTAGGAATGAGCAGTTGGTGATTTTTTGCTAGCACCTCACATTTTCTAACTTGCAGTTTGTTCAGTAAATTCTCCCTAGCACCTCCCCCACCTTCTTTACAAGATACCAAATGTGTGGGTAGGGCAAAACCTCCCAGAGATTCTGTTACTGCTCCCATGAATTCAGAATTTAGTTATTGAATATGTTCAGACTATGTTTAGGACACAAAGAAAGGCACCTTGAGCTTGGGACAGAAGATTCCAAGATGTCTAAGCACTCTGGGTTGCATCAGGTTCACTTCAAGTCCTAGAGTGTCCTCCTGAAAATCCTCTTGCTGCTGAGAATTATTAACTTTATCTCTAAAGTAAAGCCTTTCAGCATTCCTCCCAAAGGCAAACACAGTCCATAATTCTATGCCAGGTAACTTTTCATGTATCTTAGAGAACCCTGAAGATAAAAAATATCTTTGACTCAGTACTGTGGAATGATGTGGAAACAGTGCAGAAGAAAGGAATGAGTGGAAAAGGACAGGTTCAGGCTCCAGAAGGCATTATCTCAGCATTGTATGACTTCCCAGGAGAAGACTGTACATTGTCATCTCATACCAATAACCATTAGGAACAAAGCCTAAATTCCCACTACGCTGAGAAATTTATTTTGAAAGATTATCTCTCAGTCAGCCCTATTTTTTTAAAGTTTTGGTGCTAAAACTGTTTCCATATGTTGACTTCTGCATGATACACAAGTGTAAATGCGTTGGGGTAGCTGAGTCCATCCCGGA
>VZTJ01005843.1:1135383-1146038 GCA_013397795.1 Orthonyx spaldingii
GGCCAGAGGGGTCTTCCGGAGTCTCCAAGACACTCCTGGTATAAGCAGAAGCTTCCACTCACCCCACACCTCCCCTCGGGACTGCATTATAAATGGTTACCACAAAAGACAGAATAATAAAAACAAAGAGAAGGTTTTCCTTATGCAGTTTCTCAACAGCCCAATACTAGCAATTCCAATGATGCCCAGTACAGCTTCTACGAGTAGCAAGAGAATATGAAAATCCTGCTGCAACATCCCACAAAACTCTATAAAACATAAGAGCTACCCACCAGTTCTACTGGAAGACTGTTAGCAATAATAAGTATATATAATTAATGTTAATTACTTTATCCTAAAATCCAGTCTGAACTTCAGAAGAGGTAGATTGTACAGCTTTATCCTCATTCTGCGTTTTTTAATTTAGAGTGACTGTGCTTAATGAAATGTAGGGACTCAGATTACCTGGATTTATCTTCTTTCACAATCATCAAATCATATAATTATCACATTCCTTCTCAACACTGTCAAGGTATTCGTTCCTAGTGGAAGTTGGATCCAGATCTGTAGCTCTCAAAGCATTCTTCAGCTTTCAGAATAAAATTATTTCTTTCCAGCATAAACCATTTGCTATCCTATCACTACTTTCCTAGCCTAAAAATTGTCTTCTCCCGTTTTTCTTCCCCTCACTGTTCATGTTAACTCTGCTAATAAGAAGATGAAACAATCCTTCTCTGACACTATCTTGCACTAACCAAGAAGGTTACAATTATCTGTCTTTAATTTGACAGGCCCCTGTTCAACCCAGTGATGTCTCTTTCAGTTTGAAATTACTTGTCTTCAATGTGAACAACCAGAACCAAACGCTTACAGTTAAATCTGTATTTCTGTTTTCTCAGGAACATCTCAGTTCAGAGATTCTAGGGCTGTACCATCTACAAGCTGAAGATATGATTTCCCTATGTCATATTCTACGGCATTTCACATCACATAAAACACAGTAACACCACAAAACAGTAAGAAGGGGAGATAGGCAACAAAACCAAAATTCTGGTTATGACTTGACCATGATAAATGAGAAATTCTTTTGCTCTACTGTTTGCCTGGTAGTGAACACAAAAACCTCTGTGATTATGTATGAAAGTCCAGTAGGCAAAGCATCAGATAATTAAGACAATAACATACTCTTAGTGGTTACCAACAGGCACAAAGGGAAAAATTTTGTGTAAAAGACTGTACAGACCACACTGCTACCATGGAGCTCTGTCTGGACAGCAACTGATTGTGTGGCAAAAGTTGGACTAATTCTCCCCCTGAATTCTGAGTGGTCTGAAGAGCTGTACCCTAAACAAGGGTATCCCAAGCTTTGGGATCACTAACTGGTAGCAGAAGCCATTATCAATCCGGGAAGAAAAATATGCCAGCTTCAGCTGAGGAATCAGTAGCTTATCCTTCCTTAAAAAATAAGCTCTTAAGAGCAGCAAGATCATAAATTCATTCCTGTTCCCTCTTCTTCAGGAAAGGATTGCTTGGTAAATTGTGGCAAATCATTTCAGTAATCAACTAAAGATGTTTGACATTGTTGAAGGAGTCATGAATGATGTCTCGCCTGGTTCTCAGACAGCAGTTCAGCCTGTTTGTTTGGACAAAGGTAAGGCAGCTATGTTCGTGAGGTTTCAGCTTTTGGGAACATTACAGTAAATTCCCTGAGGTGCTGAGAAGTTACCTGCAGATCTTAAAGTAAAGGTGGATAGATTCGTCTATAGATAGAGAGTCTACAGGTTTCGATGTGACATGATCAAAGAAATTATTTTGGGGTGATTACCTGCTGCAAGGCCTCTCTCTGGCAGAACTTTACTATTCTTTATCATGTTTTAAGTTAAAAGCGTATTTGCCGAGGGAAAATGAGGCAGTTGGGCAAATAATAGCTTAGAACCAAACTACATTCCTGGAGTGTAGGTGGTCAGCTTAGCTGCCTCAGCAATCAGCAACACTGTTCTCAAGTTCAATAAAATCACAGATTAGGGCTTCTGAGGTGTAGGTCAGAGCAGAGATCTTGATTCCTTGCTACTCCTTGACAGCAAGACTGCTGTAACTACAGCAGCAAATTCCCCAGAAGCAAACTTAAAACTCAGAATCTTTCCACTGGGATCCTATCATAAAACCAAAATACTAAGAACACATTCTTATTTTCAAAATATTCTTTTCAGTGTAACTGTCCTCACATTCTACTAAATCGAGCAATTCTGTTTTGAACAGAGTAGTAGTTACTATGAAACATCTAATAACTACTCTTAAAATACTAAAAATAAAATAGTAGTAATTAATCTTTATTTAAATGGTAATTTAATGTGCTAAGAAAGCCAAAAAATGAAACTAGTCATTAGCTCATAGTAAAGACTGTCAAAAGCTTCATTACTTATTAATAATGGAGAACACAGTGTACTGAACTGTTTCCTCTAACCCCAGAAGCTACTAGGAACTGAACTGCAAAAACTGACAATCCTAATAAACTGATTAAGCAATATGATTTTCTTTATAGACATAATTACTACATATAGTGTAGCTAAGTTTTCATTGTAATCGACACTGATCAAATCTCAAGTTAAAAACATGTCATAAAACCCCAGTAACTTACCCTTCCAAAGGGCAATTATTATGTATGCTGGGACAATGGATTTAGTTATTTCTAATAAACACAAAATTTCTATGATAAAGTTTTTGCTTTAATAGCTTCATTGTTAGCATAAAAATACTAGCAATATTTAGGGAAAAAAGATAAAAGAAAGCTTGCCAGTTAATTCCAGCTGATGACAATACTTTATCTTCTTGATCAAGATTATCACTTACAGAAACCTTTTTCATTTCATCAAATTTCCAAGAGATATTTAATAAATACAACCACTTAAGATCCAAAGAAAGCTGCAAATCATTGCATTGCTCCAGAATTCTTTGAAAGAAAGCAGAAGTGTATGACAGTAATTACTAGTATTACTACTACAAACATAGTTTAAATGGGAAAAGATACTGAAAGCGAACATTTATGGTGAAACTGTTCTACAATACCTTTGAATGGACATCAGAATTAAACAATAATTTAGAACAATTTTATTTAGAAACAAAATTAAATTATTAAATTTACTCCTTCAATATAACCTTAAAGAAATACTCCCCAGGAAAAAAATGAGCAACCATTACCACAGCAGAATTTTCAAATAATTGATTAAGAGTCTCAGAAGCTAACTGAAACAGCCATCATTTATATGTCACTGAATTTACTGAAACTTACTAAATATTACCCTAGTACAAGAGCAATCACAAACACCATGCAAAAACTTAAAAGTTCTATCATAAACTCTGTTCAAAGTACCAATGTACAAAATCTTGCAATACCTACGAACTAGCACATTATTAGAAAAGTTAAGTTCCAGGCAGATCCCTTAAGCCAGAAAAACTCTTTTTTCCCATTTCTTCTATCCATCTGCTACCAGATGCAGGGTTCAAAAGCTTCAGGAGTGAATGATTCACATTTCTCTTGCATAATGAAGTACAGATATCAAACACCTATCAAGCACAACCACTGATACCACTGAAAGCAAGTTGAGGAGGAAGATCAGGTAATTTCAGTTAATCTTATCAGTTCAGCTATGTCTCAGAAATGTCATAAATATTAATATATATTAATGAATTATTGATATAAGAAAGAAAGACATGGGAAAATCATCCTAGAAGAGATGCTAGTATTTCAAACTCTTTTCCCAGAATTGTCATCTACAGGTCTTCATCATCAAAGACATTGGTGCAATTATCTTCTGCACAGTTTTGGAAAATCAAACTTGTTTGCTTTTGGGAAGAGATATTTTGATAAGGAGTTTTTCTTTTTGCAGTTTTGTAAATGCACATAAATTGAAACATGAATTTATGAGTAATAGCATGGCAGTTTATATGTTTACTATGAATATTTCAAAGACTTGGTAACATTCCTACTTATCCAACAGAAAGTGCACTAAAAGGCACTGGAAGTACTGCTGTCTAATAATGGTCCACTTTGAGTAATAAATCTACACTGGCAGAGGACTGTAGTGGTTTGGGGCATTCCTTAATGCATATGTTTGGCAAAAAATGCTACATCTTAATAGAAGACGTAATACTTGGAATGTTTGCAAATGAACATGAGTGGGTAATTTATATAACGAGACAGACCAATCTATCACACAGTGTGTAAAAGCATATTTGAACTAAAAGGTTATAAAGACTGTGCATTATATATATTCCTGAACCATACGTAGCTCGCTGGTCTTTTAACTGATGGGAACATTAGCATAAGCATATTAAACACCTGAAGAAGTGCTGGGGGAAGAATGAAGGAAACATGTGTCAACAGTTACGAAAGACCACTGTATATCTCCAGAGTACACAAACTTCTTTTTGCAGCACCAATTCTCAGTGTGAATTATTACTCCTTTTTTTTTTTTTTTTGGGTGCTGCAGATCTCTATGAAGTTGTGACCCCATCACTCTATACCAGTTCCTCCTGCTGCCATGCAGCAAACATCCCTCTAGAATCTCAGGCAATCAGAGAGGAGCTTCAATTTCAAAAGCTTTTTGTCTTTGTTAACTACATGCCATTTCCCAGTGGAAGGTAATAACAAGCCACCCCAATCAGCTCACCACTTCAGCATTGCCTTTAGCACCAGAAGCAAAGCAAAGCAACAGTGTGCAAACATACAGCCATATATATGCCTATAACTCCAAAAATAAGTTATAGTTTATAGAGTACAGCTTGTGGAATTAGCTTATTCAAACATATCAATGTAATCTACAGTAATTAAGTGGATAATAGGCTTTGTTTTTGGAAGGCAGGGACGGAAATTTATTTTGATTACCCACTTTACCTATTCTGTGGCAAACACAACATTTAGGATGAGGCTACACCAGTGATATATTACCAGAAACTCTAGTATTAACTTACTCAAATTAACTGTATGTCAGGTATTTACCAAGCATTGTACCATATATAAAGAACTGCAGACACAACAGAAAATGCTACTGTCCCCATATCTTCAACACTATGTCATCCCCTACCCTAAAAAAGGGTAGAAAAATAGAAATACAGAAGGGTATGTAGAACAAAAAAAAAAAAAAGGGTATTGATTGGAGATACAGGTTGGATTCCAGGAGCAATTGAATAGATTAAGTTTCTGTGCTTTGGAGGCTGCAAGATGGGGTAATGTGGACGGGAAGATAAAAAACAGAAATAGAAAATGACTGCTCACCACTGCTCTTGACATAAGGCCTAGGTTGAACCAAAAAGAATAATCTGGCAACAGATTTAAAAGAAATAATGCCTTAACTCACAATGATGGTATGGCTTTGTATGTTGAAAATTTAGTGGAAAATCCCTCAGGCACACTGAGGAAGGGAAGTCCAACTGAGCCCATTAAGCAACAGGATGCAGATACCACTTCCAGCAGAGAAGACCCTGCATGCAAATTGTAGGAAGCTGTCTGCATGCTTTGTATTTATCCTGTTAGTGCCCTCTTTCCCTAAGCATTCGCTAGTGATTTGCCACTCAGTCCTGCAGCTGGATCCTGTACAGCATCTCTGTGCCACTGTCGTGTGAGCAGAAGGGCCTCTCCCTGGCCCCAGGTATCAGGAGGGTACCACTGCTGACTGCAATCAGCAGAAAACAAGTGGGGTATTCACCTCTTTTCTTTCACGTCCACCCAGTGGACTTAAACTCTTCCCAGACATGGGGAAAACCTCCCATTTTGCTACTTATTATTCTTATAAGTGGATGGAGCAGGCAGAAACGGAACCTCATTTAGAACGGGAGAATAGTTAAAGAACTTTTATCAAGCTTTTAAAGAAGCACTAGTCTGAAGAGTTCTCAACAAAAGTATACCAGCTTATTTTTGAAGAAACTTCTGGCAAGATGTTTCATGCAAGTAACATTTTAATTGTTGGTTATTAGCCGAACTGAATAATACATGTGTAGGAAATGGGGAGATCAGAGAAAAGGAAAAAGGAAGTTGAAAAGCATGCATTTCTTATTTTAAAGAAATTTTAGTACAGTACCAAGGTTTAAGTTATAAAAAGTATTTGCTAAATACAGTTGGGAATACTATTTAGTAACATAATTAGGAATGGCAAAGGAACACATCTGAGTGTTAGAAATTAAGTTTCATTTTTATGTAAAACAAAAACAAGGTTTTTAAAATTCTGAGGCACAAGCATATGCACATGATGGAGGGAACAATGAAGCCAAGAGTTCAGAATATGTAATAATTACAGGTATCATCTAGGACATGGGAACACTTCAGCATTCTAAAACAGATACCACATTTCCACATCGCAGTGTAATGGCTGACATGCTAATGCCTCCCTCTCTTTGTTCTAATGAAAATACCAATGACACTCATCAGAATCAGTCCATATATTCTTGTAAAACATTTTTGTTTGCAAGTGACATGACAACAACTAATTAGGAACTGGCAATTAGAAACACAAAACTATTACAGTTCCACTGATGAAAAAGAAACAATAAGTCATAAAAGACAAATTATTTTCCAGCAATTGTATGAGTCTTTCATAATAAATCTAATAATACTGGAAAACAATCTGTGCTTTTTATTGCAGTGTCTTCCCTGTCAAGGATCACTTGAAGAACTACAAGGCTTCAAAAGTGGCTTTGCTTTGAAATGTCTCTGACAAGGAAACCTTCTGGTAATTAAACCAGAGTCAAAATTAATCAAAAGATGATGGGAAAAACTAAACTTCTTTGACAAGTTAAGTGCACAGATTAAACCAAAAGCAAACCCAGAATATGGTAAACATAAGCAAAGCAGCACTACTTCCCACTGTTTTTCCTGAAGCCATATCGATAACTTAAAGTCTTGAAGGTCTCTAAATCATACACAAGTGAAATAATTGAAATAGCCCCCTCCCCCCCAGCTTATTAATCATACCTTAATTTGTGCAAAAGGTCTGTCAAAGTTTCCAACATAAAGAAGACCAACATTCTGGGTGAGCAGCCTAAAAAAATGAAAAAAATCTTTTAAGATATCACTTTACATCCGTAAGTTTTTTCTGCATCTGAAGTAATTGTTACCGAACCCTAGCACAGTAACAACCTTCACCACGATGGCAAGACCTACCCTTGCAAATCTAATTACACAATTCTGTTTGAACTACTGTAAAAAAGGAAAGACATGCATTAAAGATGGATGCACACCAGTAATTTGTGTTTATGTTGCAAACAGGTCTTCAACAAAATCATTTCACAGGCTTCTTTGTGATGGCTGTCACTCGGTAACATGGAAGAATGTCAGGTATGTGCCTTTTCTATTTATTAGAGACCATTAGAGACAAAGAGACAGCAAGAGAAAAGAATAGTAAACACACATTCAGAGTAGCAAGCCCAAGAGTTAAAACAGATTAGGACACATAAAAATATGCACAGTAATAGAAAAACAACATCACTACAAGTAGAGAAATAACAGAGAATCTCTGTAATATTGTCTAATGGTTTGCTAAATAAAAAGAGTCCCAGATACAGCTTGTGCTTGCTGTTCTCGTCAAGTCTTAATAAAGTTGTTGTGTACACCACTGAGGTCCAGAGGGACAGTGGGGTAGGCCGTCTCAAATGACTGTTCATACTTCTGGAAAAGAGTTTGATTTCTGCAGATACTGTGCAAGTTAATGCTATCAGTACAAAAACTCCAAATTCCAGAGGAGCATTAGGGCACTGCTATTACGAACAGGCTGGCAAGAACATCACTGGCCATCAAAAAAGGGCAGGAGAGCACTGTGCTGTTCTGACTGGATAATGACAATGTTCCTCTTGCTAAGCAAAGGCTCAGTAGTCATTCCCTCCAGTTCAGAGTCTCATAAGCATTGCACTGAAATACACGTTCTTCATAATAATAAGAATTTTTTTGATGACAAGTCCTGGAAAAGAGTTTCTGTTTTGATTAAAAGGGGCATTGAAAACCCATCATACTCTTCAGTAGCTCCAAGTTTTCATTAAGTGTTCACTATTTTATATTTTCTTTCAATTTTCTTCCAATCCCATTCCCTTTAGCAATAAGGGCTCACATATGAATTAAATTAAATGGCCAGAAATAAGCACAAATGTAGGCATTGTTCAGCCTAAGCAATGACACTGAAGTGTCTCTTTTTTACATTATTAAGCATATAAATATATATATATACATACACACACACACACACACACACACACACACACTTGTAATTCATACTGAGCTACTTTTTTTTTTTTAATAACTAAGTCACCTGTCATTTTCAATTCCTATCTCACCATTGCCAGGTCTGTTTTCATAAACAAAAGAAAACAGAAACTTAGATGGCAGTAAATAATTTTGACCCCAGAGAAGGTACACATCTTACTATGATCTTGATTCTTCCCAGTTCTGACAACAATATAATATATACTACTCTAAACTGGTCCACCAACAGTGGGAATTGGTGGAACTCAGCAAAATTAGAAAGTCAAAACATTCACACATATAAAACAGTTAAGTAAGAAGAGATGTTGAACTATCACTCTTCAAAAACCCTTCTGTAATTAGATTTGGTATATAAAAATTTCCAGTGCACTGACAGAAATACCCAAAGGAACAAAAGAACAATAAGGATCAGACCATTCAGCCACAGTACAGACAGGAAAGTGGATTCCTCCCTTTCCCTATCAGTGTGCCAGACTCCATCGGGAAGGCTTGTACTGTTTTGCAATGGTTCAGCAGTATATGTAAGTCAGGATAAGAATATCAAGCTCATTTTCAGTCACAACAAGTCAAATTTATTCAGAACTCAGGTGTCTGGAACTGGAAAATCCAGCATGCTGATCAACCTTTCTCCTAGAGCTATAAAGCAAAATCAAAAAACATTTAATGGTTTTCTAAATGGAAAGAAACATATGAGAAGTAATTAGCAAAGAAGGTTGAAAGAGACTGTAAAATGATTCAAGGCAGGTCATCATATTTCAGAGAGAGGCACCTTAAAGCAACAAAGTATTCTTAGAAAGAGCTGTGTATAATTATTATAAGACAGAAAAGAAAAACAAAATAACCGCTAGTTGTATTTCTTGTAAGGAACCTTAAAAAGGAGAAGACATACAGTGTGATTGTTCCCACGATTATTCTTCATGTTTTCTTTACCGGATAAAAATGTAGGACCATTAAAAATCTAAGTCTTTACCATTGCTTTAGTTAGAAGTAACAAACATCCAGGGAACCTTATGACTGCTCTTTCCAGAAGACTTCCCAGTTGTCTATACAGTTTAAGTTGTTATCATTGATGTACGCTCCAAATGAACTGCAAGACTTTGCTTCCTTAATAAGACTGATATTGACACAGTACAAGCTGGTTACTATTTATTCATCTTTCACTGCCTCTGCTAAAAAGTATTTTACTTACAACTTCTTATTTGTATTCACCTGGCACTTCAAAAAGACGTTAATGCAATGTTAGGAAAATTTTTAGGGAACAGAGTTATTTGTAGCTTTCCATTAAATAAGAGGTTGCATTCTACATTTCTCTAGTTTACACATTCCTCTTGAATTCTGTAGTTCAAAATTATATCACCAACATGCAGTCAGTTTCCATTTAAGAACTCAAGAAGGTTGAAATGAATACCCCAATATGATGATAATTTAATGTTCTGAAATACCCAGGGTTTATGCCCCTAAATGGTCTGAGCAATTAAAAAAATAACCAATTTCATCACTAGTCTAAACTCTTTCACTTCAGGTCTTATGAGCATAATCTCTGTATTTCAGAGACTGAGCTCACACAGAAGAGCCTGGAGAGGTAAGCAGGCTGTGACAAGAGTCACCACTGAGGCTCTGAATAAGCCAAGCTACTGCAAGAGTGTTACCATCTCCTCAGCAGCTGCCAGTGGCAGCACCAAAAAGCCATGTGCCACTGAGGAGTGGGGTGAGACAGAGGAATATGTGCCAAACCCCATCTCACCCACAGAAACTCAGCACAACTGACCTCTAAATGACCATTTAGATGTACCTCTCACCAGTCAGAAAGTTCAAACTATACATGCTCTATTTGGAGGGGTTTTTTACCACAATACCAGGGAGTACTTTTAAGTACCTAAAATTAACTTTGTACCATAAACTTCAATGTGTCTAAATTAATACAGATATTCTCTCTTAATACTCTCAACTAATTACCTTTTGCCTTTTAAGACTTCCCAATGGTGAGCAGGGTTGGCTATAAGCACTTATATTCCAATGCTGTCTTTTAAATGTCAGTCTTCTATTACTTACTTAGTTTAACAATTTCACAGTTCTGCTCTTAAAACACCATCAGCAGTACTCAACACCAAACCCTGATAAAAGCTGGACATCACTTGCAATTGGCCAAAATCGATACCAGGCTACAAAATAGTGATGACAGTTTCACAGCAGAGTTATCACCTTTGAATTTCACTTCAAATAATTACCTTAAAATTATGAGAAACAATCATCAAAAATTCCAATGCTTAGTGGCACTTCAACATATATTTATTTTTAAGAATATGTAGCAACATACAAAATTGCCTAGCTTACACTGTCATGTATTTTCTTTGTAGTCTCTTCCATTCAATACATTATCAATATAATTTCCATTTTTTTTCTGTACACTTGTATTGGGTCTGACTGA
>VZTJ01005844.1:8042-43407 GCA_013397795.1 Orthonyx spaldingii
GAGACCGGAGAGGCTCCGCCGGAGGGAGCGGCCCCGCCGGTGATGCCGGGGGCCGCCGGTGCGGGGGCCGAGGTGCGAAGGCAGCCGCGGCCTTGTGCCGGGCCGGGCCCCAGGGAAGCCCACGGAGGGTGTCGGCCACCTCAGTGGGTCAGGTGCCGCCCGGGGCTGGGCACGGCATCCTGTCCCTCCGGTTGTGGAAAGGCAGCCCGCTGCATAGAGACCTCTGGGGAGGGAGCGCTTCTGTCGCGTTAGGTTGGGATAACTCCGTGGTGCTCGGGTTTGAGGCAGGAGGCTGAGAGTTTCTCCTCTTCGGCGGGGTGGAAATGGTGCTCCTGTGTGCGCGGCCGTGTCTCCAGAAGCTTTGGGGCTCAGAGCCTGCTGCCGTGGTGTCGCTACTGCTCGTGGCGCCCAGGTTGACATTGCTGGATGTGTCCGTAGTCATTGTGCTTTCCCTGCATTCCGGGAGAGGAGGTATCCGGTAACCGGGTTCTGACCCACTCTCGAGATACACACCATGACCTTGACGTGCATCTAGGATTTAACAGGGAACCGGGATGCTGTACAAAGCACTGGAGTGACATTGCCACTCTGACAGCTACTTGCGTGACAAGTTCAAGACCCGCTGTGGGTTTTGAAGGGTGGGGACTTCAATACCTGTTGGTATAATGTTTCTGAACAGTTCAAACCAAATCTATTTTGAATTTTCTTAGGCTTGCAAGGTGGTTTGATTGATAGAAGGAAAGGTTTCCTAATTCTACCATTTCACATGGATTTCTTGTAGTGTCACTGAAAATGTTGCCTTTTAGCAACAGACTTCTCAGTGAGTCACAACAGAGATTTTCAGCCTGGGGACTTCCTATGAGTGAAGTTTAGCCTCGTGTTGTGTTGTGCCACAGGGTGTGCTGATGCTCCCTCAGCAGCAGTGTCTGTAGGTGCTGTCTCTGTACAGGTGCTCTGACTGAAGAGTGTCACTTCTGTCTCACGAGTGTCAGCGTGTCACATTTCAGTGTGCTGCCTTCTTCTGAGGGTATAAAGAGGGGCAGAATAGGAATGATGTGTTCATGCTTTGGCTTTTTTTCCTTTGTGTGCCAGTGATCATCCAGCTCATAACGAGCATCCTCATGGTGATATAGGTGGAATCAGAAACTTTTGAGATTGAGTGCTCATGAATGGTGTATGTGGTATCCACTGCTGTTACTGTTGTGTGCTTTGTGATAATCTCATTCCTTCAGGAGTAGGCTAAGTTCCTCTTCTCTGGCGAAATAAAACACTGGAATCTCTTGTAGGACACTTTTATCAGGGTCAGTCTTGGGAACACCTGCCTAACCTTTTATTTTTTTTGAGTAGTCCTCAAAGGAAAAGTCAGATCCTTATCAATGCTCTTGGTCCTTCAGAAGGGAGTATCACTAGTGTTAGGAAATCTATTCCATCAGCCCCAAGGGTTGGTGCTAATGAAGTGGTACTCATGACCTGTGTGTGGATTTCCTTCCCTTTCCCTCTCCATCCCGACACCAGAGTTTGTTGGTGAAGGCAAGTGTGTTTCCATGCTGCAACAGGCAGCCTGGAGCTCTCCTCCAATGGGAGCAGTTGGCACTTGGTTTTCAAAGCAGGAGTGATCAGACAGATCCACGAAGAGCCAAATCCCTTTTTTTTCCTATATCTTTAGTGTGGGAATCCATTCAGACTATTTCTTGCTCTCATATGGAAAGATGGATACATCATTTTATAGCTTATCAGGTAGCCCCCTCCTCTCACGTGGGTCTTGCTGTGGGCTCACCTCTTCAATTGTGTTTTTTTAGTCTTTTGCCTTCTTTGTCTTATCTATGGGTGTACCAATGTACAGGGTGCAGAAAAACACCTCGGGAATGGCTCCTCATCCTGGGAAGCTCCTAGGTTAGATTTGTTTGCCAAAGCTCCATAGTGACCTTCCAGTAACATTGATTCACTTTGAAAACAGAGCAGAGGACAGAAAATAGGTCCTTACAGAGGAACAGGTGTTTATAAAATCCTCAAGGACTTTGTAAACTTCCCTCACTTTTAAGGGTGTGCAGGCTTCGTTGGTATCTTCTGTTTTGAACATTGCAAGGCACAGCCTAATATATGGAGTGGTTGTGGAAGCATTTGCTAAAAAACTGTTTTAGTTCTGCTAGCTTACTGTGCAAGTTACAGAGCAGACACAACTAGTGCTTCCCTCCCCTTCTTCCATTAGAAATAACAAGAAAATGGGTATTCCTCTGAAACATCATAAAATCCCCTTAAATGTCATTGTGGGACACCATCCCATTGGAATAAATATTAAGATTGCATTGAGAGGGAGGAATAAGGAAGGCCAGCTATGAGTCCTCCCTCCCTAGTCCAGAGGAAGAGTGAGAGAATCCGTTGGGTATTGAAGTTTTAGGAATGAGAGGTGAGGGAGATGATGTGACTTTTACATGGTGCATCTGAAAATTGAGGCTCCCTTGATGTGAGAATTTTCCCAGCTATGAACTGAACAGTGGCAATCCTTGTTGGTCAGGCCAATCCGTGGTCTTCTCCACAACAGTGCCCACTGCCTGTGGATCACACTGTTGAGAGCCACAACAGTTATCCCCCAAAAAAATGGAAAATAATCTAGCAATAGCAATGTGGCTTGGACCTCAATGTATCAAGTGGTTTTTCACATGAAGTTTTCTGGTTTTTTGGAGACTGGTGGATACATCAATATATTAGACTCGATGGGGAAAACACAAAACTGCCACAGTAGGTTTTTTCATTAGATCCACAATCCTTTGGTCCCTTTTGGTCTTACCCAGTTCCACACTGTTTTCTGTTGGGCCTTCTCCACCACTCAAGAGCTGCACACATGGGAAAGGATCATTTTGTGTAGTTGAGATGGGAGATGTTGACAGCGTGATGGACGGTAGAGCTAATCAAATGAGATGTGCTTGGAAACCCTTTCCTTTCGGTGTCAGGCTGTGTCATCTTTAATTTGGTGAGCAGTATGAAAGGAACAAACTGGATCCTGGGCTGGCTCCAGCCAGATAGGTGCAATGGAGAGCAGGGAATGCCCGTGGGCACTGATTTCCTCTTGAAAGAACTGAGGCATCCCAGCCTTCAGAAAGAGATCTGGTGTCAGATCTGTGGCAGATGGAAGTGGATTCCTCTCTGTCCATGCAGCAGGAGATGTTGTCAGGCCCACTGTCAGCCCGGGAGCTGCCTGGGTGCAAAGCTTTGGTCACTTCCAAGTCATGGAAAGAGACAAAGGGATAAGGAGGTTGAAAAGGTTGGTGAAAAGGTTTTGATTTATGCAATCATAAACTCAGCTGCTCAGGCCAAACCTGTGGATTGCTCCAGTCCTTCCTCTACCAGTGACCAAGAGATGATGCTCAGGGAAAGGCTAAGAAGACACAGACACCATGCTTGCCCTGGTTACACCCCTTACCACCTCAGTGGTGCAGGATGCGGCTTTTCAGCCTTTTTATTTGTTGGCCTGAATAATTTTCCATGTACACAAGGTGTGTCCTGTGTGCTAAGAGCACTCTGATGTGAAACCTAGCTCTGCATTCCTATGTGTTTTCCTCTCTTTTAGCCAGTTATTAGTTTTAGAGAAACTTTAGTTTTATCCTGGAATATCTTAATTTCCAAGGCTTTTGCCTGATACTGCATATATCTGTGTGCTTGTTGAGTCTTCCTGAAAGCACCTAGCCTTTCCTAATAGATCTATAAATTGGGGCTTCTCTCTTCTGCCTGCCAGTTAGTTTAATTTTTAATCCTCAGTTTTCTAAACGTGTCTATTGTGGAAGACTGATTTTCCAGATCTTCTGCAGAGCTCTTCAAAATAAGCAGCAGCCAAAAATCTTTGGCATCTTCTTTCTGCTCTTTCCTTCAATTGGTCTTTCTGTTTCTTATCTGTCCATCATTTAGCAGACTAGCTGGCTGTCCTCTGGTCAGGTATAGGTAGAAAATACGTAGATTTTATCCATAAGAATTTACTTAATCTCTTTTACATCATCAGGAAAAATCATCATCACTTGGAATATAAACTTGTTTTCTTCTTTTGCACAGATCTTCTATTCTAAAAATCTTGTGTTGGCACAGTAAGTCAGAATTAAAATTAAGTAGAAGTTGCACTGGCCAAAGAATTTTCTTTTCTTTCTTTTTTTTTTTTTTTTTTTTTTTTTTTTAAGATGGTGCATTTATGTTCAACAAAGTGGAATTATTTCTAAGTTATATTTAAAATTTCATCTTGGTAATATATCCTGATCTGCATGAGGAAACTGAAGTTCCCATTGCCTCCTGTTTCCTAAAGGCACAGGCCATCTGTTCTCACATGACAAGTCACTGTTGCAGCTTTGTTCTGGTCTGATGGGGTAGCTTCACTATTACATATTTTCCCTTTAGCCTTGATACAAAATTATTTCTTTATCTCCTATGAGTCTGTGTGTTTCTTTTGTTGTATGTAGTACTCTTTCTCCCCTGGAATGACCTGGCCTTTTTCCATATACCTTTTCCATGGAACACTGGAGGATGTGCCTGGGTAGCTCTGTGTTCACCCTTGAATCCGTGCATCCTTGTTCCCTACCTTATCTCTGAAACCTGTTGCATCTCCTTGGATTTTGGGCTCCATTTAAATACCTTATAATCCTGAAACTGCTCTTTTTCTGTGTATGTGTGTGCGTGATGTTTCTTCTAAAACTCATCCAATTTTTAACCTGAACTTGTGGTTCTTTGTGAGAATTTGTCTCCCAGCACCTGCAGTGCCACTCTTGCCCCTGGCTGGTCAACAGCTTCTTGACGTGCAGCTTAAATTTTTTATATTCTGCTCACTTATACAAGGGGATGGTGTAGCTGTCTGTTACTTTCACCTTCATAGAGGCATCAGCACAGTGGTCCTCTTGATTGGACACTCTACTAAATTGTCTGGCTTGTTTCCCTCATTTCATGAAAGTTGCTTGCTGTTTGCTTCCTGTAGCACCTCAGCCAGAGAAGAGAAGTCACCTTTGTGGTGACATTGTATTAGGAGACACAGACTTTGTGGTCTAATTATGTCTTGAATTATTTAAACAGAATCTATCTGCATTAGACTTCTAAAATTTACTAGTTTAGGAGTTTTACAAGTAATCTATTGAAACTAACTGGTTTCTTTAAAGTTTGTTTTCCTTGGAGAAAAAAAAAGTTGGCCTCAGGCAGAGTTACTCCAGTGTTTTTAAGGAGAAGGGGCTGATCCTGTGATCTCACAGAAGGCCAAGGACTTCCTGCTGTGGAGACAAACACAGAGCACAGCTTGACTGACGCTGAAATGGATCTGAGGTACTGCTCCTCCATTGTGCTGCCACTTGCATTTCACTGACCCTACAATGAACCAATTCAGGAGGCTCTAAACCAGGGAAATGCCCTGATTTATTAGGAAGAGGAACAGTTTTTTCTGCTAGTACAGGTCACTGAACCCATGGTGGCCCACTGGCCCAGGGTGGAATCCCGTGTATACAAGTTCAGAGCTGGGAGGAGAGAGGGGAGCTGTTTTTCTTCATTTCAGGCAGATTTTTAGATTGCCTAATTAGGAACCTGAAGCTGTGGACCCAGCATTGGGGTCTGTAGGATTTATGGGGTAATGTAGGCAATATGGTGTAACAGTGCTCCCATTATTTCTCACCTTCCATTCATTAGCATCTAAGCACCCAAATGTGATTTTTGGGTGGGTGTTGGGTTTTTTTTGGGGGAGGAAGGGACTGGTTTGGTGTTCTTGCTTTTAGTAAAATTTGCAGTAGCTAAAGCATGTGTTCTTAGAGGTGCCCAAACTTGGTCTGAAAAGAGAATCTACAATCTTTCTTGTTCTAGATCTTATCCTTAAGAAAAACACCCATAAAAAACTAATTTGCAGTTGTCAGGCTTCAGTTTCTAGCAGAAGATGAGCTAGAATGTCAGAGCCCTTCAGTTTCTTAAATTTTCATTATAGGGAAATACTTCTCCACTACATTGCCTTGTTTTTTGGTGTTTCTTTTGGCTAAGATACATTTATTTTAGAGAGTTTAGTTTTCAAGTGGAAGGCACCTTCTATCCTTTTTTTCTGATCCAGAATTTTTAGTAGCCATGAGGCATGGATTACTGGACTCTACTGTCTCTCACCGGTAGGCAAGGACAGAATTTTTGTGCCTTTTTTTTGTACTTCTCTCTGCAGCAATGATCTGCTCTGTATGCATGACCTCTGTGTCTTATTCATAGATGTCTGAGTGTGAGTTTGGTTGTATTCAGAAGCATTTTGTTGAAGATCCACTTTTTTCTCTCTGCTGTTCCCCATTTCTATGAAGAAATAAGGAGTGGCTGCTTCTCAAGCAGGGATGAGGCTTACGGGGCTTCGTCCATTGAGCCAACAGGACAAAAAAGAAAATGTAAATGGTGGAAATGCAAAGGGCAGGTAGTCAAGCAGATTGTCACTCTTGTGGCAGTTACCTGAGGAAAATGACAGGAGCCATTTGGTTTCCAGGGCTCAGAGCTATCTGGTTGCATAGGTCCTGCAGCCTTTTTTCAAGTCTGGTGGCAGCTCAGGAGCTGGCATTTCTGGTGTGCTTGTTGCTTCTTCTGCAAAACAGATTTTCTTTAACCTTGCTGCCTGTGTTTCCGACTGGGATGAGATTATATAGAGTTTTTTTTTTCCCCTTCCAAACATCCCAGGCTGGACTTGAACCAGTAATTGTTCTGTCTGTGGAGTATTTATTATTAGAAGCATTCACAAGTAGCCAGCTTACTCTGGCAAGCTGAGCACAGAATGCACAATGACTCATTGCAGGTTGAGATAGGTTTGAAAAATTGCTATGAGCATTGACCAAGTCACGTACAAATTTTACTTTTCCAGTACTTTACTACAGCTATGAATAGAAAATTATTTTTGCATTAAAATATGGCATAAGGTTCATGATGCTTTTTTATAGAAACACGTTCTGACCGTATGTGTTCTATAATAGGAAATTCTCGGAATCCAGTTACTTGGCATAGTACTGGCAAATGAAGGATCAAAGCACAAATGTGGTTTATGACAATGAATCTGTTCAGAAGAACACATTTTAAAGTTTTGTTGGGGGGATTTTGTGTGGTTTTTGAATGTTTGTATTGGGGGTTTTGTTGGTTTTTAGGGTTTTTTCCCTGACGCAACAAGCTGGTATAAAATTTGATAGCAGAAGGAGAAGGCACATGCCTCAGTCATAGAACTGCTTAACTCCACAGGCAGGAAAACTCCTGGATGGGAAGCAATTATTGACGTGTTCTGGTAGAGTGCAGGCAGGTACTGACAGTTGTGAACTAGGTGGCATCCTTGGCACATGTGGAAATGGCTTTTATAGAGGCAGCCCAGACCAGCTTGTAAAGCTCTCCATAATCTTGGTAGCACCCTTGTTCCTTGGAAACTGACTCTCACAGCAGTGCAGAAAGAAATCAAACAGACCATGCTTGCATGTACAAGAATTTTTGTATTTTTTTCTAGGATGCTCTTGCATAGACTGAACATCTCCATTGGAAGCAGTGCACAGACTGTGAGGGTGCAATATCCCAGGCATTCCTTTTTTGGAGGCTCTTCCTCAAAGGCACCAGCTTGAGCTGTTACGGCATTGCTGCACCAATAATTTTCAAAGGAAAATGAGTTGACATCTGTGTGGACTCTTGGTGTGTTTTTGGGTTGGGTCATGCAAGAGTCTTATGGAAAGAATGGGGATTTTTCATATCAGCAGGGAAGAGAGTGCGTAGTGGACAGGAAATATGCCGTTTGCTAGAATCAGTACAGTTACCTGCAGAAATTGCTGTGATGCATTCCCAGCCCACGCCAGAGGCACTACGGGAATCTGTAGGAATTACCCTCCCCAGTGCAGCTGTAAAGGCTATGGCCAGGCAGCCTCTGGGACACAGTGCTGTTGTGGCAGTGACCAGAGGCAAAGGCCAAATTTGATAGACCCCAGGACTGTGTATGAGAAGGGCTGCTCAGCAGAAGAAGAGAGACAGTGGGAAAAGTGGGAAACAACCCAAAATGGTGATGGAATAGGGACAATTGAGGTAAAACCAATTCTACCAAAGAAGTATTTAATCATTCCGGCTGGATGGTTTTGTGATAAAGCCCAAGGTGGTTATCTGGGGTTTACTGCTCAGAGGCAGTAGCTACAAAAGGTATGGATTGCTCCAGGAATTTATGCAGCAACATAAAAAGAATCACAAACTCCCTTTGGAAGGTGTTTCGCTATACCAGGAACTTAAATCCCAGTGAAGTCCAGCTTACTGGATGGATGTGAACACTTGACCCAGTATGTTTTCAGTATGCACAAAGAATTCAAAGAGCAGAGTAAATGTTCTCAGTGGTGTCCATTCACTCCACCTGAAATGCAGGTACACTATATACAGCCTGAAGGTGAAGTGTTAATTCAGACATTCTCTAGGAAATCCAGATTAGAACCTCTGTGGGAAGGTCCATGTACTGTTCTACTGTGTTCCTGGTTTGCTGTTAAAGATTTAAGTAAGGAAAATTGAATATACCATTCTCACATCAACCAAGTAGTGATTGATGATCAACCAGTCAATAAATGACTGAGTCCTCAGAATCCTTCATGAATTTATATTGGGAATCACTTAAGTATTTGTGCATGGGAATCTATAAGATTGGACTCTGCCCTATGGCAAGCTTGTTAGTTTTAATTCTATTAAGTTTGTTATTTATAATAATGTTGTAGAAGGACAGTGGTTCAACACCTCAAAAGTGTTTTCTTTTTCCTTTTACTACATTGGCAGATATGCTTAAATAAGAGAAAGAAAGCACTGTGGAGGAACACACCTGGTGCAGGCAGCTGGGTGTGCAGCTGCAGTGGGAGCTGCAGGTTGTGCCCTGGATGGCAGGAAATGTCTGGAGGCCCAGGAAAGGGGCCATGAACTGGTGCCCCCCCTTTGCCAAACAAAGGGCATGGGGACATCTAAGGCTGGCTGGCTGATTCATGCAGAGACTCTGTAGAACCCAAATAAAACATGAGAAGACCCCAGACCAAATACCCCCTTTTACCAAGAGGCACGTGCAAGGGCCATGAAGAGCATGAGAGGAACACAGCTTGTAAGGGCACAAAAATCCAGTGGTGCCAGTGTGACTCCCAGAGTGGTTCCTGAATGGTCAGACAGACGAGTTTCCTTAGTGAGCTGTCTGCAAACTAAAAAGGGGTGAGACAGCAGGTCAGAGAATAAAACTGTAGATTTGCAGGCAGCAGAGGAAGGATGAACCTGCAGCCCTGAGCATGTTCTAGCTAGGGGGAAGAGTTCCTTAGAAAAATGGGAAAATGGTTACAGAAGGGCTGTAGAGGGGTGATTTAAGTGACTAACAGTTGGAATGATTTGTCATGTTTTTGTCAGTTCCAGGAAACTTCTTCTGTGTAATAACAAATAGAATCTCTGTTGTGATCAGCATTGGGCTTGAAGACTGAAAAAAATGTCTCATTTACTCGCATTTAGACTAATATGACATCAGTGCAGTAAGTGGCAGTTGCCCCACTTATGCTAATTTTTATTATGAAAGTGCTTGGTAATACGAAGTCTACATGCCAAATCTATAAATACTGTAATTTTTCTAGCAAAATAACCTGTCTTCTAGAATTTGAATCAAATGATGGAATCTCCCATCGGGAACTTACTGTTATATTCCTAACCTTTAAAAATAACATTTTGACAAGTTTATTTAATGCTTGATATTTACGGTGACTGCATCTATCATAAAAATTTTTGAGAGGGTAAGATGAACACAACTTTTTCTGGAATGGAGGTTTAAAATTATTGGTCTCAGGCTGTGGGCTTTTTAATAACCTGATATAATAGATTATAACAAGACTGTTGAGCAACAGATGTTATCAATTTGCTGTGTGCCTGAGTTGTTTTTCGAAGATAAAATCTTGTTCTCCAAGAATAAGGACTCAAGGAAGGTCCTGTTGACCACTTGGAAAACTGACGTGGAGTGGCCACATTTGATGAAAGATGAATAACAAGCTCTGCACAAAAGCACTCTCTGGAGAGAAGGGAGAGGACATGCTTGATGGGACATTTTGCATTACCTGAGGATCTGGTCACACTCTGATCCAGCGTCAGCTGATGACAGCATAACCCTGTGTGTCAGGTGTAGCCTGAGTCTGATATATCATAAGTACAACTTCTGTTTAGTTCTTGCTTTTATTCTAATATATTTGTTTTGGCTGCCAGCAGGCTATTCAATCTTTTCAGTAGTGATTTATATTGATTTCACAGATACCTATACTTAAGCTGCAGTTAAATGCTCATTGTTAGCAAACCATAATGTTTGCCTGTTAAATTAGTAGAGGTTGAGCTGGTTATGATATCAGAGGGATTTCCTGCTGTTAGATTTAATGTTCTGCTTGTTTCAAATTTGGAGCAACTCTATCCAGGAGATTGGTGGAAGATAATAGACTTTCCTTTCAAATTCTCCTGCTCCCATTGTTTTACTTTTACTGCTGAGATGTATTTGGGGAGAATTAGGATCACATAAACCCCTGGCAGTGTAGGCGTGCTTATCTGGTGTGTGTTCCTAATGATTTGTTGTCATAATTATCTGTGCTGATTCTCCCTGCAGATAGGTGGGTCTGGCACAGAAATTACTGGTGTGTCTGAATGCTCTGTAATGTGTGTGAATGCAGTCTCTGGCAGTGTGGTATTTGGGGGTTTTGTTTGATTTCCTCAAGTCCTGTGCTGTTACTTTCACTGTGCAGGCAGTGATAATTCAGTTGGCTGTGCAACTGGGTAGCCATAATAATGCTGTCAAGGTTTATTAACATAACAACAATGCTGTTATCATGTTTAATATGTATGTTCTCAGTGCAGCCTCGTGTTAGCAGAGAATCTGGACCTTGATTGATTGCAGTCTGTCTTGATTGCAGCTTTTTTTGTTTGTTTTTCCCATGAATGGTCACAAACCATTCCAAGATGAAAAACAGTCCCAGCATCTTGCAGCCTCAGCTTTAGATGTTTTGATTTTTACAGAAGTGAAATGCTGGGAACAACAAGTCCAGTATTTCTAAGGCTGATGCCCTTCCATACAGAGGAGGCTTTAGGCTGCAGCTGCTAGGAGTTGAGCCTGCTCCCTGAGCAGGGTTTGCTGCGGCAGGGGCAGGCAATGAAGGAAGAGATGTGTCTTCAAGGAACAATTCAGAACCTTACGAGCTCCTGCTGTCAGACCTGCCCTAAAAAATACTTGTTTTTCATTGCTGTTTCAAGTTCAGCAGGGAGTATGGTGTGTTTCAGGGCTGGTGGGCTGTTAGTCCAGTGCACTGTATTTTTTTAAATCAACTTCTTTCCTGTACTGTCATATGCATTACTACCCTGATAACAGAATGCTTGTGCATGGTACAACTTACTTATGCAAAGATTTAAGGGTTTTTTTGTTTGCTTCAATGTGAGTGATTTAATTTTTATAGTTGGTATTGTGTGTTGGAAGGAGATGATGTTGGAAAAACAGTGAGGGACACTGAGTCCATGCAGCTACTGCTACCATTAATTGAGCCCTAGTGCTGCTGAGCAGTGGCACTTGGAAACTCCACTGGTTTTTGGTTTTTTACTTCTAAGCATTCTCAGTCCTACTTGTTATGTTCTCATTTTATTCCCCACCCCATCTGTTTGATTCATGTTCATGTTTGGAACAGCTAAATTATGCTTAAATTCTATTTACAACTGTTTTTTGATTGTTCCTCCCATGCAGATATTGGGCAGGGAGATTGATCTGATTTCTAGACTGCAATTTATCGGGTTACTTCTTTTGGTTTTGCAGATATCCAACTTTGTCTCACCCAAAAAAAGCTGTAGTTTGCATCAATGTTCCATAACACCTCTGGGATCTGCTCTTAAGGTGGGTCATGCTCCTGAGGTGGTTCATGGTGGGGAATTTGGTCAGGTAAAGAGGGTCATGGATTACAGCAGTCAAAATTGTTCTAATTTGTAGACTTCCAGAGGTCAGGATGTGTCCTGAAATAAAGTGGGATATTGCAATTCCTTCTCAGTGAGATTAAGACGTATAAGATTATCCAGAACCCTTAGTAAGGTGGTGAGAGACAGAATTCCATGGCTTTGTTCTGCTGTTTCATAACCACCTCATGTCTGATGAGTTTTGAACTTGATGTTTGTGTGAGTGTGGCTGTATTTTGAGCACTCCAACCATAGTATACTGAGACTGAAGTCAGCCAACATAGGAAAGATCTTACTTATTCATTAGGAATTCCCACAGGGCATGCTTGGTATTTATAAGTTTAATTTTAAGAGTGCTATAATCCTGTAAATTGAGGAAATATTTTTTCCAATAAAGCTGTTTAAAATTTTGCTTGCATGTAAGAGAACCTTGTAAGAGATGTGATTGGGCTGGGTATATGAGACTTTTTCCATTGATTGTTTATTTTTTGTTCTCTGACCACCTTGAAGGGCTAAAGGAGAGATACATGTTATGGATACATGCCTGCTGAAAGTACCTCACCAAAACACAGGTCAGGTCATACAGAGTCATACCACAGGTCCATCCAGGCCAGTATCCCAACCTAAGATGGCTAAGAAAGGGTATCTAGGACAGAGAATAAAAGCTGGAAAAGTGTATAAAATGACTCCTCAGACTGCTCTTGCCACCTTCAGTGAACTGGTGAACATGGGTTTTTTGCATTTCTTTATTATAAACGCCAAGTCTAAATTTATATATAAAGTTTTTATGTTTGTCAGGTTTATATAGTTAGCTGAAAGAGATGGCAGTATGCAAGAGCTGATTTCACACTTCTTCGTGCTGAGGTTGGCCAAGAGATGGAATTTGGTCCTACTGTTGTCACTGTTTATTTCTCAGCTGCTTTCCTTTGTGCTTCACTTGCTATTTCTAGGAAGGTAGTTTCAGAGTATCTTAGGCTTGCTCAACTCCCTTGCATGTCTTTGTGGGACAGGGATACAAGAATTTCTTGACATCCTGTCCATTTCCTACAGGAAAAGATAAACTGAAAGCTCTTGTTTTCACAGTCACTGTATTTTAAATTATGTCTTCTTAGATTCAATGGTTGATACATTTTAAAGGTAAGGAGAGTGGTACAGTGTCTGGGTTTAAGACACGTGGGTAACATTTAACATGCAGAAATGATGCTCTCTGGTGTGTATTGGGGAGGAGAAGTGGGGCCTTATAACTCTTCCACTGATCACCTCTTGCCTCTTCCCTTCTGTGCTGATGGTTTGTGCACAAAGGTAACTTCGTTCCATCTTTTGCCCCTTGTGATGCTCCTGGGTTTTTAGGTTGATGTGTTAAGTCTTGCTATGGATGTAGGAAATGCTTGGCTTGAGTTTCTGCAGCTTTTGTACTGCCTCAGGAATGAAGTTTGGATTTGTGCTACTACTGTGATATAAAACAGCTTGGAATTTGTTTCGGACTTTGTAATTAAATTGGCATTTGCTTTGGCTGCATTACTCTGGCGATACTAGAGCCTAGCTGTAATCTTAGTTCTATAATTCCATGTTGCCAAATGGCTGCTATTCATGGTACTGCCTAGGAGGGTTTTATTCTGTTTGAAAGCCAGGTTCCTTTAAATAACAGCCATGATATCTTTGTACACACATATTAACATTTTGATAAAGTAGAATAGTGCACCAGAGAAAGCAAATGTACCTTGCCTGGCTTTGAGTGCTCGTAGACTTTCACGCTCAGTCTCTCCCCTAAAATTATTCTTTGGGATTATTTTCCACCACGAGTCACCAGACTGAAATCTTACTATGCACATGCATCGCTAAAGTGATGTGACGAGACCTTCAAGAGTAGGCAGGGGACACTTATTTCTGTGTGTTAGTGTCTGTAATGTTGAAAGCTTGGGGCAGTCTAATTAAATGACTTTTCTTTAAATACCACAAGAAAAGCCAACCCTAAGACAGATTTTTGCAGGGTTATCTGTCCTTGTGCCTCCTGCGGTGATGGGCAGGGAGGTTGTGTGCTCAGCACTCACTGGTACCTTAGGGATGACCAGTTGTGGTGAGCATAAAGGAGCCTGACAATGGCATTCCACTTGCTCTTTAGAAGAAGCAGCACAAATGTTGTGCTGCCAAATACAGCAGGTCTTTTCTCTTTGCAGTTTCTTACTTTCGTACCTGATGACTGAAAGCACAGCTACCCCATACACATGCAGGACTCTTTCAGTGAGAATTCGGAACATTTTGCAGCACTTTTCTTCTGAATCTCTTTAATACCCAGTTTTTTCTTACTTCTATCATTTTGATTGTCCTTTAGCAGATGTCGGATTGAACATTTCTCAGCAGCCTCTTGCTGAGTTAGTCTGCTGCTCTTTTTTTTCCATGTAGTTATCTTCTATATCTGGAATGAAATCTTCTTTCGTGAAGATTTTTATAAGATCTCTTTGAGGTCCTTTGTTCATGTTTTGTTTGATCATCCTTTGTCTTGCACTTTTGACATACTTCTGTCTGCTGCTTCCTTGTGCACACTACATGCTGGCCACTTGCTAGCCTTCCCTCTCACTCCTTTTATTGCTAGGGAATGAGTTCTTTTCTTTACTTGAGCTCATAATTAACCGGTGACTTTTCTTCCTTTTTTTGGACCTGAAGAAATGTGATGGTCGAGTGACCAGCTCTAGTCTTTTGTAAAAATTTGGAATTTATGTTGTTAATCTAAGTCTGCAACCAGAGTGCTACAGCAACACTCATTTTTAGAAAGGAAAATATTCATATTTTGGGGGAAGGACAATAGAATTGCCAAGATCTGATCTACTTCTAAAGCCAGTAAAATATCTAAGGAACATCTTTTATTAGGCCTGTTTCATTCATTTTCTTCTAGGAAAGCAGAGTTGATGTGTTTCTGAAAGTCATTTTTGTAGAAGATTTATAACAAAAAAACCCTTAAAATTAATATCAGCATAGGCTATCTGGAGCTCCATATAAAGGCAGGAAAAAGGGGAAAGATGAACACCACAGGCACAAGTTATCTCTCTGTGTTTTAATTTGATCATCCTTAGCACTGTGTGTAGGGTATGAGGAGGGCTAATTTATACCCGGCTGAAGCCTTTTCTAACAATCCCCATCTTCTCTGCTTGACTGTTCATTACAGTGATGTTTCTGTAATCCCGGCCCTGTACATTCCTTCCACCCTACTCAGACTTTTTAGGCTTATTGAATGCAATACATGGCAAACCTTTCTGCTTTGTGTTGGATGTCATCCAATGCAAGCCATAAAAAGTGCCGAGGTGGCGGCAGCTGCTCTGCTTTTTGCCTGGGAACAGTGAGTCCTTGCAACATTTTGGTGTTGGATTCTTGTTGCATGGTCAAGCCCAAGAGCACTGGACTCCTGCATGGTGTAGCTGGTGACTGTCACACTTTAGGTTGTGCTGCTGACTTGGAGCACAGTTGTGTCTCTCAGGTTATGCATGGAGTGAGCTCAGGTGTTTGCAAGGTGAGTTTGCCTTCTTTCCTAAGAGGCTGGCTGTGATTTAGTCATAAGCAAAATCTGGGGAAATGCAGCATGCACTTATGTTGCAACCTGTAATAATTTTGTCATTTGTTCTCCCTGTCCCCTTTTCTTTTCTCCTCAGATAAATGGCTAATTTAAACTGGGAGCTACTGAAATACTCTCTGGCTGGCAAATGCAGTGCCTAGCAGCAGTCATCAAGGACGAACCAAACATGAGTGGTGGAGGGGAGCAGGTCGACATTCTTCCGACCAACTACGTGGTCAAAGATCGCTGGAAAGTGGTGAGTAGCTCTGGCTTTAATGGCCCAAACAGACCTCCTCCTCCTCCTCCTGCAGCAGTACAGCAATTTCCCTATGTAATCCTGGCCTCTGGCAAGCGACAGTGGAGTGGTGTGGTTTGATAAGTTAGCAAGATACTGCAGGAAGAAAGGTTTTGCACTGGTATTTTCAGAAGACTAAAATTGCCAAGGGTTTTTAGGTAGGATTCAAAGGTTGCAGCAGACTTGAGTAATTTTTTAGTAAGAAACTTAGATTTCAAATTACTGTGGCAAAGAATACTACAGACATGACTATAAATAAATTGTGTTACAATAAAATAACATAAAACCAGATGTCTTGGGTTGGAATGTCAGCTACTTCAGAGTCAGAAAGTCCATGATTAACCAGCTGGTTCAACTTCTGTGTAAATTTATTAGGATACTTCTGAAAATTATATCATCATAGGTTCAGAGTTTTAGTTCTTATCTGTTGTGCAAGCTGGACAGGCTTTGCTTTTAAAATGCTGAAAAAACATTTAAATCCCATGTGTGCCATTGTCTCAATTTTTAACTGGGATTACCAGCACTCTATGAATCATTAAACTCCCAGCAGAAGCCTCACTAGTTTGAACTACAAGTGATTTGCAGTAGTAGCACTGAGGTTTTCGTTATGCTGGCTGGCTGTGGTACAGTGGCCCTGTGAGTTTTGCAGTGGAGTGTGAAGAGCAGAGGACTAAAGAAACTTGGGACTCTGAAATCACTTCAGTTCCAGGCTGTGGATAGGTTATTTTTCAATAGTCCACTTCAGACAAAACATTATCCTTTCATTAGACTTGACTTGTGCCTGTATCTCTTTATTGACCAAGGCAGTTCAGCCGAGCTCTGTTCTTGTTGCTCCCTGTTGCCTATCTCTCTTCACTTTGTTCCAGCTTTCTCCATAGCCTTCACTTTTCTGTCTGGCCTATTGCTGAACAACCTATTTATATTTAAGTAATTCAAACTGCTCTTCATTCTCCTTGCTTCTTGAGAGCAGATGGAGAATCTCAGTTTTCTCTGTGATTAGACACCAAAATGGAGACAACCCCTATGCCCCTCCCAAAGCTTTCTGTCACAGCTGAAGGAAAGCTTTGCTGTGCTCCTGCAGCTCTGAGCTGGAGCACACTTGTTTTGAAGGGATGATCCATGGGCAGGTTAACTGATATATAGGATTTTAAACTGTGTTTACCAGTGTCTCAGAAAATAATGGTTACAGCTTTTATCTGTCTCTGCCTGCACAAATGGAAATTTTGCCAGAGCCTAAAATTTGGTCAAATTGGTGCATGTTCTTTGCCAAGCTGAATTTCAGTGCTCTCCTGATGCCTTTGCTTCAGGTGCATGATTGCTGATACTTATTCCTCCTTAGCATGAGGAAGAACTTGTTTACATTAAGGGTGGCAGAGCACTGGAACAGCTGCCCAGGGAGGCTGTGGAGTCTCCCTCTCTGGAGACATTCCAAGTCTGCCTGGATGGGTTCCTGTGTCACCCGCTCCAGGTGACCCTGTCTTGGCAGAGGGGTTGGACAGGGTGATCTCCAGAGGTCTCTTCTAACCCTAACAGTTCTGTGATTCTGGGATTCTCTGTCCTCCTTTAACTTGGGTAACTTCAGCTTGTACCATTCCCTGTTTGTCAGTCTTGGAGTTTTTCCTTCATGGACAGGAGTGCTAAAACTTCTGTAAATGAGGGGATTATTTTTGTAACAAAGTCTAAACAAAGTAACTTTGTTCTTGGCAACAGCAGAACCCTTAAAAGTACGAAAAACTCAAAGTCTGTGCTCAGTAATGCTCACAGGGGAACATTTCAAACCAATTTTAAAGTTGGTAGAGGCACTAAATGTGTGATTCAGTGCTTCATTGTTGCATGACTCTGACTGGGGCCTGCTAGAAGCTCTACCCGCTAACTCTACCTTAGAAAAGATAGGAATGTGCAGCTGTATTGTCAACAACAACTACCTCTAACTAGAGGAATAACCTTTTATGTTTTATAATGTCTCACAGTAGCCCTAAATACTGCAGTGAAGTCATTGCCCCACTTGAAGGCTCTGAAAAATGACATGCCTTGCTAAAGGCTGTAAATAGCAATGAGAAATACTTTTCCCCAGCTTTGAGTAGAGCTGGTAATTTGACCATGTGGTAGCTGACCTGTGCGTTGTGAGCTTTCATTGAACAGTCATTTCCTCTCCCCAAAAAAGTGTGAACTGCAGAGCAACCCCAACACAGACCCTTTCCTTTTAGGCAGGCCTGCTGTGCCTTCCCCTTCCTTTAAGTTGGTGTGGGACGAGCCAGAACCACGAGCTGTGTGGGTTTTGGAGTAATCTGGAAAAACTATGAAAATACTTCTGGTGGCCCAAGGAAATGGACAGCATAGGATCAAATGACAGAGGAAAAAGGGACTGTACCTTAAAGTGAGCATACAGCTGTAATATCAGGAGTAGTATTTTTTCCTTTTGTCACAGACCTTTCTGAGTCTAACCCAGAACGTGCCAGCTGTATGGTCCAAGCTTTGTTGTGGGTGATGGATCCTGCTCAGGCAGGTGTGTGGCATATTTATGTGACGCTGGGGTGCAACTGCCAGAAGGTCTTTTGTGTAATTTGTCCTCCCAGTGTCTCTGTCTCTGGCTGGGCATCTGCTTGAACCTTGTAGCTCTTAGTGCTGGCATATTTCCATTATTGAGCCGATTTCTAATTTTAGATTGGTGTAATGTATTCCTTGAATTCCTTTCCTCCTTTCCTCATTTCTGCTGGCTGACAAAGCTTTGACAAATGAAGATGCTGGTTCTCTGCAGTTAGCCTGGTGGTAGTTCATTTTCCTGTCACTCGAAGTCAGTAAAGTTTGGCTGTCTGACAGAAGTAATATTTTTGTTCTTATTTATGAAAAAAGACATGGACAGGGTGTGCTTATGGTTTTTATCAAAACTTGTAGATTTAGAAGGATTCTTTTGAGTCATCATTCTTTACTTGCAGATATTTTTGATGCTTTGACTAGATGAAATTTAGACAGTACTGGAATTTGTGTTGAGTCCCCAGAGGGTCTTGATCCACATGTGCTCTGAATGATGTGAACAGCTTTGTTCAAGGGAGGGAACAAAGTCAAACATAACTTGTACTTGCTTTGAACTAGGTATAGATGTTAAAGCTGAATTGATGTATCTCTTTATTTCACATAAATGCCTTTTACTGGGGATTCACAACTGACACTTATTAGCAAGACAGAGTTGGCAGCTCCTGCACTGAGCTTTGAACACAAGTGATGACTCGTGTACATGTGTATGTTTTTTGCTAGGTGCAATCCATGTTTTCTTTCAGGTTTCTGAGTGTCTTGAACTGAAGTTCTCCTGTTTATTTTGAAAACCTTGCTGGAAACCCTATGAAATTTTCATGGCTTCTTTACCTTGTCTTGCTCACAAAGGCCATTTATGATTCCAAGAGGGAACGTGGGACAAGGAAGGTTCTTTGTCAGACTTGGGACCTCACTTGGGACCTGTTTTCGTCTCACTCTGAATTTTTTAGTGTGGCTTTGACAAGCCTTCAGATGATTTAGAATGTGACTGGTTGACTTCTTGGTTGGCTTCTCAGTTCATGCCTGTTTCACCTGAGTTCATTTCCTTTGAGATCAGATCCAGTCCTCTTAAGCAATTTGAGTGGACTCTGGAGAGTTTGATGAACGTAGGTCAACTCTTCCTCAGTTATTAACTTGGATGAGGCCTACTGGCCACTTCTGGATCAAGTAGCCCATTGAGTTGGGCTACAGGAGTTGCAGGCTTGACTATACAAGTGCTCCTAGAAGACAGTCACAGTGGCCACTGTTTGACCTTGTCAAATCTTTGAAGCCTGTGGATGACAGCCTTGACCTTGGCTGAGTTCACTAAAGGTTGCTGGCTTTTCATTTGGTCCTCTGCTCTGGATTTAGAGCACATATTCCTGTCCCTTGATATTGCCACCAATCCGGACGCTCCTGCCTTGGTCCTGGAATGTTATCCTGGGAAGGTCTAGTCTTTATATAATATCCTTGGAAGGCAGACTTTGTTTAGAGCAGTAGTGTCATATATGCTTCTGGAATAAAAGATTAAATTTGTATTCAAGCCTATTTTTGGCTGGAGTTGTGTGTTGCCTTGGTTTTCTGAACTGTGTCTGAAAGTACTGATTTTTGCTTAGTGAGAAGGCTGTGTGTCTTGCTGTTGTTGTTTTGGGGTTTTTTTTAGTAGGCTTTGGAAGATGATGCTACAAGAGTCTTTTTCAGGAAAAATCCAAAATATTTCAGAATATGTAAAGGAGGCTTCAAAGGGAGCCATCTGTGTCCTGTGTAACTACTGATTGTCTGTTTGCAAGTCCAAATACCTACCTGTGTGATTAGATGAACTGTTCACATGATTCCACAGCCTGGAATAGACACCTGGACACCCAGCTCACACAGGGCCTCGTGCATTTAGGTGGCATGAATCCTGCTGGTGTTGGTAGTCTGTATCCCAGACACAACATTAAGTGGGCTGGTAGAAGGTGGAAATCAGGATAAGAGACTATTCCCAGGGCAGTGAGGCTTGACATGGACTGATGGCTCCTGATTACCACTTAGGTGATTCTAGTTAGATGTTTCATTCTCTTCCTTGACTTTGTGTTTATGGTTTCATTATTGGTTTGGGGTTTTTTTTGAGCAGCATGTGCCCATCTCTCCTTTGTGTCCAACAGAAGGCTGTGCTGAGTTCACCTTAGAAAGTGAAATCCCACAGAGCCCCTGACCTTAGCCAAGACCTTCAGTTACTCCAGCTTGCTCTGCAACAAAGGAAAGGAAATGGCTGCTGCTGGCTTCTTGATGTTGCCAAAAAATCAGGAAGTATGGCAGTGCTAGTGGTAATGTTGAGTGGATAGTACCATTCACACCAATCTGGTGTGCTGGGAAAAGTATGCCAGAGAATAATTTCCATAAGAGTGTGAGCAAGAATGCAAGGAAGCAAAGGCAGCTTTGACAGCCTTCCATTGGCTAGAATGTGTGTATAAAATCAGTTTACTGATTCAGCAGAAGCTCTGATCTTGATTTTGTGTCATCTCCCATTTGTTTCTCTGTAGGGTTTTATGTGTCCTTCAGTTTGGCTGTTATGCCAGGTGTACAGTCTCAATATTGTACTTTTTTCCCCTAAACCTGCCTCTCTGATTGCACATGCCTTTGCTTTTTCTGAGGTAGCAGTCCTAGCCTGTTCTTTGTTTTTCCAGACTCTTGAGTATTCTTTTACTCCTGAAATGAACGATTCCTAATTCTAAAATATTGCTGCATTTTTTACTGTTGACTTTTGCTTGTTATGTTACCCATTTTCTGACTGAGAGTTTTTTAATCTTCCTCAAAGTCCCTCCAGATCCCAGCATACCTTTTTGCCTTCTGTAGCTTTTACTGTCCCTTTCCCTTTCTCATTTATGTATCAGACAACAGAAGATCTTGTATACTGAATCCTGAGGTATTAGCTGACATGTTGTTGCTATGCTGAATGTAGCACTGTTTTGAAAGAAAGATTTTTAATAGCCAGCTCACTTAGTGTGAATTTCCAAGTGGAAATAGGGCTGCACTGTAATAATTTATGAGTAATCTGTGGTGGCCTAGTTATTGGGCTGTTTACTGTGTGAATATGCCTGTTTAGCCCTGTGGAAGGTCATGAGGAAAAACAACAAGAAGTTGCTCTGGAGAGCAACTTTCAAAGGGTTATCAAGTAATAACTTCAGAGACAATGGGCTGCTAATAGGTAAAAAAACTGCTTTCTTCATGTGGAACTGTTTTTCTTGACCTGGGAGCCAGAGAAGCAAATTATTTGGGTCATCTCTGGGAGGAAAAAACCCTGCCCTTGGTAGGCAGGGCCCTTTGTTCAACAAACAGGACAGATGCACAGGACAGGTGTACTAGTTTGAAAACAAACCAGTGGGAGATTGCAAGTCAGAATTAGAATTTCGTAGAAAAAAATTAAATAAATGAAATAGTACAAGGAAAAACACTGACAAAGTTGGATACAACCTGACACCCTGTTAGTCAGGGTGGTGGTAGCAGTCCAAGTAAAGTGGTTCTGTTGAAGTGGTGATCCTGTAGAAAAGTCTGGTCTCCACCTGAAGGTCCAGTGGTAGCTCTTGTCCTCTGGGAATCCAGTAGGCAGGGCTGAACTGTGCAGTTCCAAAGCCCAGCTTATATTCAGTCGGGAATGCTTGGCTCCTCCCCCCTGGGCAGAGCATCTCACAATGGGATGAGATAATTCCAGTGAGGTAATTCCATGAGTCGTGCAGTGAGGTCTTGATGGCCCATTAACAGAGATAGCACCCAGAGGGAGTTATCAGGGGTGAGTCATGACAGGAGATAACGACCAGTGCCCCACCTGTTTTAACAGCTTGTGGAGATGGTAATAGAATATATCTTATATTGCAACCTAGGACAACAGGCCTTTGGTGGTACAGAAGATGGTGAAATGTCATCTAAACCTCATTAAACATTGTGTAACGTCCATGTTTGACTATCTGACCAAAACTTCTTTCCCTCTTTAAGTGTTACTGCTGCTGTTGGAAAGAAGCCTCACTCAGGACTTTCAGAGCAGTTGTTAACAGAGGGAACACAAAGTGCTGAAGGGAAGGGCTACAGCTTGGTTCAATGAACAAGAGCTAAGCAGGTCAAGGGAGCCCTGACCTGTCTCTGCTGTAAACCTGAATTTCCTCCTGAGCAGCACAGTAGGCTTTAAATATATCTAATAGAAACAAATATAAAATTATTTTCCTGGCATAGACATTGATGCTTGCAACACATGAGGAGTCTGTATTATACAAGATTATATATAGCCATATGCACATATGCTGTCAAGTCTTGGCAGAAGGAGGATCAAGGAATCACCTTCCAGGAAAGGCAGAGGATCCTGACTTGCTCTCTGAATGAGAGGGTACTCTAGAACAGGCAGACAATCTATCTCTGAAGGTACATATCAAATATGCTGAAACTTAGACATCTTTAACTTTTGAGTTTATGTCAACTGAAGTGGTGGAATTCTATTGTGAAACAGCCTTTAATTTTGCTCAGACACACAAAAAGCATAATTTGGTTGGGTTTCAATCTAAAAAGAAAAAGAGACTGAGAAAGAATGAAGCTGTACTGGTGGCTTGTACACAACTCTTTTGAGATAATATGATTGGCAGTTCTTTGAAATGTGACACTGAAGTAACTTCACTGCCAGGGCAGGTAAAGCATCTTGTAAAAGGTTCCAGTGGATGTTTTGTTCTGTTTTTAAAATCCTTTGAATGAGGTGTAAACTTAAATTAACTTATTTCTTGAAAGCATTAGTTCCAACTACCATGCCTATGTATTTATTGGGAGGGAGTGACAATTTGCATCTACCATGGTCTACGTAGTGGTTCTGCTATCTCCTTGAAGGGTCTTTCCTTGAATTTTGGCAAGAACATCATGGAGGCAATAGGCATTATCATTTGCTTTTAAAAGTATCACCTGTCATTGCTTGCTAGGCTTGTTCTTTGTTGTTACAGCAAAGAATTTATACATAGCACAGTCAAGTGGGTAGCTGGACTTTTGCCAAGCTGTGCGGTGAAGGGATTCAGGCCCAACGCAGATTGGGAGCTGAGCTTGTTCTCCCTACGCAGTCAAGGAGCTGGCTTTGTGAGAGCCAGCTTGGTGTTCCCTCTTGTGTACATTGTACCAAACCTCTTTTGTACTTTTCCAGCTGAAGAAGATTGGTGGAGGTGGCTTTGGGGAGATCTATGAGGCGATGGATTTGCTGACCCGTGAGAATGTGGCCTTGAAGGTGGAATCAGCCCAGCAGCCCAAGCAGGTTCTCAAGATGGAAGTGGCTGTCCTGAAAAAGCTGCAAGGTAAGGCAGAAAGCCCTTTGGAAGTGCTACAAGTCACTGTGCATAACAATCAGAATCCAAAGTTGCAAATTATTTTTATAGTTTTATCTTCAGCTTCCATCTATATGTGATGTTATGTTAAATCATCCGGCTCAGAAAGTTGTTACGTTCTGCAACTCAAGTGAGATCCAACAACAGGGACCGTTTTGTCTGCCAGGATATCAGGACAATGAGGAGACTTAAACTAACTTAGTACACTGGTCTGTGCAATCTAGTGATACTGATTAGAAAATAAGGAATAGAGGAAGCAGCATCTGACTTAGAAATGAGGTTGCCTCCCAGAGGACCTGGAGCACTGTAAGCACGACAGTCTCCAAGTAAAATGGTTGACTCGTAGAGGAGTGCAAGAAGTGGATAACAGGAAGTATAGGGAAACTGACTATTAGCTAATTTTTCATCTACCTTACTGTCCTGAAGGCAAAGTGTGATGTGCCTATTCTTAATTAAGGGTGCTAGGGAGCTGTCTTGATGCAGTTGTTCCTGGCTGAAGGAGGGGGGCTTCTACTAAAAAGATTGCTATGGAGGGATGTAAACAAGGAATTCTCAAATCTGCCTTGGAGGAACTGAGAACTGCTGTTGGCTGAAGGGCATTGTGCATGGATTTCCTTGTTAGGGCAAAGCCAGCTGTTGCCAGGTACAGTTCATGTGTTACAGTACAATAAACATTTGAAGGGATGTCCCTGTCTGCAGGATTCCCACTTGGGCTTAGGAAATGCCTTCTGCTGAAGCAGTGGGTAGGATCCTTATCACCAGGACTCATGCTTCAGAGATAGTGTTGTGGCCCTATGTTTGAGTCTATACATTTGCCCTTGTACAAAATCTCCAGAGATGATTGAATTCAAGGGTGAGGCTGTTGCAGGCCTTGTGAAATGAATTACTCAATGTTTGTGACAGATCGCCTCTAGGTAAAAGTGAGTGAATTATTTTTGAAGGTCAAATCGTTTTCCACATTTCAGCTCTCTCAAGAGGAGGACTGATAAGGCCTCTTTTGAATACTCTGGATTGTAATAGATGCAGCTGAGCTGTGTAAAGGAGAAATCAGCCCAGGTCATTAGGAGGACTCTTGTTGATCTGTGAAAGCCCTGGATACACAAGCTCCCAGAGAACAGCGGAGCAGGTGTCTGAGGTCTGAAAACACTGCAGTGAGGGCAAGCAAGGCTGTGATGGAATTTTTTTTATTTGGTTGTACACTTGAAACTGCTCTGAATTGAGTGAGGGTATGACTGTGTAGACTGATGGATTTTAGAGTGCCAAGAGACAATGCTGTTATGCTGGCCAGTGTCAGTAGGTGTTGCATTCAGGGCAGGGAATGCTTGAAAAGCATGGCCTGAAATCACCAAACCAGGATTAGCATCAGAAAATGTGCAAGATTTTGACTAATACATATGTTTATTTCTGGAAGATTGTTGAGAATACCAAATACTTGAAAAAATACCCACATTTGTGCACAGCATGATGCTGGCAACTGGGGAGGGGGAGTGGTGGTGCGTGGAACTAGGAAAAGCCCCTTGGCAAAGCAGTTAGTAAATATTCAGGGAAGGGACAGAAAAGACAGAAGCAGCAGAATTGGCTGTGCATCAGCTGTCCTGCACGTAAGAATGACACATTACTTCAGCCATGTTTTCACAAATCAAGCTGTTGTGTGAGGAATTCAGCTTTTTTTGGTTGAAGGTTAATCCCCAAATGCTTTACTGAAATAAATGATAAAGTTAAAATAAGAAATTGGGTTGGGAGCATGGGGAGTCGTGTGTTGTGTATGTTTTCATTGTGAGTGTTGCAAAGAGGTGAGAAACATTTCAGAAAGGGAGATGCTGCCTTTTCCCAACAGTTGGTGGGTGGAGTAAGTTTTTGGTATTACCATAGGTGATACAGTCAGTTCATGGATTTTCAGATGAAAAGCAAGGGAACAGTGTTGTCTAAAATTCCTCTGTACTTTTCTGGTAGAATTGAACATTGCAGTCCCTCTTAAATAGTACAGCTCTATTGTTTTCTATTTAGGTGTCACACCAGGTGTAAAGAACTAATGAGGTGCTGCTCTGATCAGAGTCTTGCTAGAGTTTGGCAGAGTTTGGGATAGAGAAGGTTGGCCATTGGCCCATACTGCAGACCTGGTTTGGGTACAGCCTGACCTTTGAGTGCAGTAGCTCCTGGGTGGTGTGAACTGCAGGCTGTTGCCAACAGTTAGACTTTCTGGGACAGTTTGTGGGATAGCCACACAGGGAACACAGCTGCAGGTAGGTCCCTCACAATGTCCTTTCTGCACTAGCAATCCACACAGAACAGCTGGGGAACCAGGCAGGTAATGACTCTTCTAGAGACTCTCTGTACCTTCTAATAAACACTCTGTTGTTTTCTGTGAGGGTGGCCACGTGCTGGAGTAGGTTACGCAGAGAGATGGTTGTGTCTCTGTCCTTGGAGATACTGAAAACCCAGCTAGATGTGACCCTGGACCACAATTGAGACGTCAGCTTACAGAGTTTCTTGCTCAAACAAGCAATTGAGCTGAAACTCTCAACTGTCCTGTAGTTGCACCTTTACCCAAGAAGTTTTTAGCAATGTTTTTGTCTTTTTCTTGCCTTCCATGCACTATGTTAGTCAAAATCAAAACTTTTTGGTCCCAGAAAGTTGCTGTAGAATATTTCCTTGTTCAGGCTGAACTTGCAGGGCTCAGGACATTCTCTCTGGTGCTACTCTATCTGGCCAATTCTAATCAGAGCACCACAAGATAGCTTTTTATTTTAATCCTTGTGAAACACTGTTTGCCTTACATTGTCTTGTTGCTCCTAGAGAAGCTAGTAGAGAATTACACTACTAGGGTTGAAAATCTTAATAACAGATTCAGAAAGTGTTCAGGGATAGTTTGGGCACATCTGCACAGTGAACTTGTGCAAGACCACAGCTTCTGTCATAATACTATTTTAGTGCCAAGCCCTCATTTTATTACCTTAGTCACTACTGTAAAACTACCTTTAAGTGAGGTGTGTGTGATTGTACCATTTGCACCCAATTTTAACCTATCGGGATTTTCTACTTTGCAGTCAAGCATTTTGAAACTAAGCCTAAGCTGCACTGGCAAAACATTTCCTGCAGATTGTCCCCAGCAGAGGAGGTTACTGATTTAGTTGTACTTGCCAGTGTTTTGCGGTGTAGACAAGCCTTTGGATCACGTACGTGAGAAAGTAATTGGAAATAAGATCTGCATGGCTAAGTGAATTAGTAACTTGCATACCCAGAGAGCAAGAAAGGCTTTGGCTGGGTTTTCTACATTTCAGCCTCTTAAGGAATGTCTGCATTAGTGAGCAGTACAGTACCTGCAGATCAGTGGGTAGCACCAGTTCCTCAGGCTTCTACATCTCCAGCAGATGTGGCTTGGGGATTTTACACTATGAACTTCATGGATTCAGGGCATTTTGCTTTGGGTTAGTTTGCTTTGGGTTTTTTCATCTACTCTCCTGTCTGAGGGTCCATTTGTTGGTTTGGACCCTCCTTCAGGATTTGGGGACTGCTTGGTGTGCACCTGAAATGGAACTTCATGGTCTGTTTTCTCAGAAAACCCTACGTGACCCAAAGACACTCTTGGAACACTGACACGTGGTAGTTGTGATGATTTAAGGCAGTATGGGAGCTTTCTTTAAAACCTCATTGCTTTTATAAACCAGGACTCTGAGGCTCATGTTTTTTTGAATCATGAGGAGAAAAAATGTGATGTTTTTGTATCCTTGAACACATGGAAGGAAGAGTACTATCATGTCTGGACGAGCAGTTGTTTTCCCATTTCTTCAATGCTTTTCTAACCCTTTGAAATACAAATGGACAGCAACCTGCTTGCTCTCTATGATTTTTTTTTTTTTTTCTGACCCTGAATTTGCTTTGAAGCAATATTCAGGTGGCAAAGGAGCATTAGTACTGTCTGGACTCAGTTTCTTGTCTATGAGATGTTTGAGGTTAATCAAAATGCCAGATCTCCGTGAGAACAGCTCTGGCATAGCTTTTGAGGTGCTTGGCTTGGGCTGTCTCTGTCAGTCTGCCTTTCTAACAGCAACCTTAATTGCAGAAATTATAAATCTGATTAAATCCAGTGGGCTGCTGCAGAGAGGGGTGTAGAAACTATCTTAGGCGCCAAACCAGGAATTGTGTTCTCTCTAGATGCTCAGCTGGGGCTGTGTGAGGCTCAGAAGCAGATGCTTTGAATTGAAAAGTATTCTCCCTGTCCTCACCCACTTTTTGGTAGGTCTCTCTGGGAGCCCCCTGGGAACTTGTGACACCAGGGCACTGCAAAAGGATCTCTCACAAGGAGTGCACTTTGTATCCTGGTCCATAGGCTCTCTAAAATATGGATATGGTGACAACATTCAGTCTCTTATGCTGTGATTCTCTTTGGATCAGCCTAGCAGATTGTAATTTAAAATGGCCAGATTATTCTGGTGCTGAGCACTGTTTTCTGTTCATCTGCAGTGGCAATGTTGCCCTGGTGTGAGGCTACAAGGCCCTAAGTATTTGCTTTAGATCTCACTCGGCTGCCAGATATTGCTAAGCTCTCTTCAGTGTGTTGTTTTCTTTGTAAATGCCTTCTTCTCAGTGTAACCAGTTCCATTGTGTAGGACTCTGATTAATTTTATTCTGCAGTGCAGAGATCTTCTGCATATTGAGTAGTTGTGCAGGATGCAGCCTGGTCACAGGCAGTGTAGTTTTTGAGTACCTGATTTTGTTACAGCAGATAGTAAAGCAGGTCTGTGCTACTTGTTCCCTTTTTATTGCCAGGGGTTGGACAGATAAGAGTTTCCCAGCAAAATAATGGAAGAAAAGGGACCTTGCTTTTCTTACTTGCCAGTCCTAGGGGTTTTTGTTCTTATTGCATATGTGAGGTTTTTGTGTTAAAGTGGTGCCTTAACTCTCTGTGATTCAGTTTCTGTTAGTTTTGTAGACACAGATTATATGTTTCTGCAATATTTTGCTAGGTTGATATAACCAAGCTACCTGCAAAGACTAGAAAGCAGAGTAAATTATGTTTGGCAGGATTTTAGGCTATCATAGGGTGGCAGATTCACAGACTTGCTGTAACTTGAGCCTCTCTACCCAGCACTGCATTTTTCCATGTGGCAGTGTTTGAATGAACTGGCATTTGGGCCACATGATTTCTGTGCTAACTATGATGGCATTGGGTGGGGCAGGTCATGGCATGACTGAAAAAGGATTTAAACTACACTGTTTTAGAGACTGTTGAATTCTTCTCGAACACTGTTGTGCCTTGACCTGTGTGGGATCTGTTATCAGTTACTCACCTTAAAGTTGTTAGTCTTGGGAAACAACTGGGGAAATTAAGTCTGGGAAAATTAAGCCATGCAAGGTCAGGCAGTTTTACCTTTTAAGGTTTGTTTAGGGGATAATGACAAGCCTTTAGGGTTTTGTGTCCATTAGTTCATTGATTTATTACAGAAGCACTAGCAAGATTAACCCAGTTGGTTAAATCCTGGCTGATTACTCTTGAGTAATGTAGTTATTTAAGCCTTACTTCCAGCACAGAATTTGTTTTCTTTCAAGTCCAAAACTCCTTTGTCCAGCTGAGTTGACAAGTCCCTGAAGTCAGCTGGTTTGTCTGGCCAGAGAAGAAACTTAGTAACTGCAGAGGAAAGAAGTCTATGTGAGCCAGTTCTACCAAGCTAAAGGCAACGTTTCCAAGTTAGAAGATGATGAAAATAACTTCCATTTAATTTTCTAGTCCTAATAAATCCTCCATTTCTTTACAATATTTGTACAGAAGTGAATTCAATATCCCCACAATACCAAATGTGTGATAAGCTGATAAACCTGGCACTGACAGGCAAATAAAGAAGAGGATAGCTGAAAAATGTACATTTTAATGTAGAGCATTGAGAAATAACTGCAGTTTTTCAAATACCAGTGAGAGCAATTGTACAGCTACATGTCCATAGCTGTGCATGTCGTAGAGAACTCAGCAGTGCCAAGTGCTCAAGCAAGTTACTTTGTGCTTAGTGACCTAAGAACTTGGGCTTTTCCCAATGTGTGACACAGATCCAGAAGAAAATTTAGACTGGCAGGAAGGACCTCTGGAGGTCTCTAGTACAGCCTCATGCTCCAAGCAGAAAAGAAATAGATCTGGTTGCTCTGGGCTTTTATCAGTGAAGTTTTGAATAACCTCCAGAGATGGACATCCCACAGCCTGTCTGGACTGCTGTTCCAGGGTTTCACCATCCTCGTGGAGGAAGGAGAAATCACACCTAATAGAGACTTCCCATGTTGCAGCTCATGCCTGGTACCTCTCCGTGTACCTCTGTCATGGGATAACCCCAGCTGGCACTAACCCAGCTGCTCACTCAGCACCCCTGCCCCCAGGGGATGGGAAGGAATGGAAAAATGTTAAAACCCATGGGCTGAGATGAGAACAGTTTATTAATTGAAATAAGAACAAAAACAGTAGTGATGGAAAGGGAGATAACAAAAGGGAAGAGAGGAATAAAATCCAAGAAAAACAAGTGAGGCAGCACCCTCTGAGTGATGCCCAGCACATTCTGAAGCAGCAATCTGTGACTCGTGGCCGCTCTGCTCCAGTTCTTATACCAGGCATGACATTCCATGGTGTGCAATATCCCTTTGGCCTGTTCAGGTCAGCTGTTCCAGCTGTGCTCCTGCAAGGCCCCAAAAAACTCTCTCAATGAGGCTGTTAATAGGGCTTATGGTTGTTCATGCACTCTGAGTTAGATGCATGGGAGAAATACTGACAAGATCTTCTCAAGAAGTCAAAACAACAAAATAGACTTTACTGGCAGCTTTAGAAAAATCAGAGAACTTTGGCAAAAGGTTTAGAGCAGCATTCAATCAACACAAAACACTTCTCAAAGCATTGACTTAGCGCACTCAACTTCACAAACTCTACACCCATTTGATTTTAAGTTACTCAAAAAGAGGGAATTAGAGGAAGAAGAAAGTAGAGGACAGAAAAGATATAGAAAAAGACACATACAGCTACCAACTCCTGGGTTCCAATTATGTTCAGCTGATAGATACTCCAAAAGGAGGTAGGATCAAGACGTGCTCACCTTGTGTTCAGCGTGTACCCCTTGGCTTTCCTAGGCCCTTCCCCCAGGTGGGACTTCTTGTCATTTGGCCACTCAGGAGCTGAATTAGGGACTCCAGGGATGGAGTGTGGGACATTTCCTCCAGTGTGACAGTGATTGGTAGCCCTGCCAGGCTGGGATACTGGCTCTAGGGGTGCACTGCCAGGGCAAGGCCCAATCTGCCATTGCCCCATACACATGCACCCCAAAATGTCTTGNATTATGTTCAGCTGATAGATACTCCAAAAGGAGGTAGGATCAAGACATGTGCTCACCTTGTGTTCAGCGTGTACCCCTTGGCTTTCCTAGGCCCTTCCCCCAGGTGGGACTTCTTGTCATTTGGCCACTCAGGAGCTGAATTAGGGACTCCAGGGATGGAGTGTGGGACATTTCCTCCAGTGTGACAGTGATTGGCAGCCCTGCCAGGCTGGGATACTGGCTCTAGGGGTGCACTGCCAGGGCAAGGCCCAACCTGCCATTGCCCCATACACATGCACCCCAAAATGTCTTGAGACATCAACTTTTCCAGTCTCTCACAGCTCCCTACTGGCTTCTTGTGCAGCTCCTCACTGGCAGAGCAGGGTAACACTGAAAAGTCCTTGACTTCAGGTAGGTGCTCCTAAGCAACAGCCTAAACATTCCTGTGTTATCAACGTTGTTCTTATCCTAAATACAACATCCCAAATACAGCACTGTACCAGCTACTAGGAGNAAGCAACAGCCTAACCATTCCTGTGTTATCAACGTTGTTCTTATCCTAAATACAACATCCCAAATACAGCACTGTACCAGCTACTAGGAGTAAAATGAACTCCAGCCCAGCTGAAACCAGGACAAGCTCTGAGAAAAGTCAGGCTCCATCTTCTTGGCCCTCTTGTGTTTGATGGCTCTGACCAGCAGAAAGTTTCCCTTCTCATGAAAGGCTGAACAAACCCAGTTCTCTGGCACTTTTTGTTGATGTTACATTCTCCTTTCCCTGCCACCATCCTGGTGGGCACTGCTGAACTCGTGATGTTGTATTAGTGTTGGTCTTGTGCAGGAGAAAATGCAAGAATTAGTAAGGTAACGGTAATAAGAGTAACAATTTCTATGAGATTTATGGTAATTCATGCAGTAGAAGTTACTTCAGTGTTTTGAGTGAACTGATAGAAATGAGACAGCTACTCTATGGAGATGAATCACAGAATTTTAGCATAAAAGTAAAAGATAAAATTTTTAAACTTCTTTGCGGAGAAGAGCGGTTACTGGTTTTCTGGTGAAAACACAGGAAATATGGAGTCCATTACAACAAAAAACCAACTTCAAGTTGCAACAATAATGTCACATATTTCCTTCTTAGTATTTATTTGATTCGTTTCATTGCTGCATTAAAAATACACTAGGAATGTTTAAGAACTTAAATGAGTAGAAGATTGGAATGAATATTGGTGTCCACCAGTTTGAAGTTGATTCATGTGAAAAAATAGACTCAAAAAAGGATCATAATTTAGGTTCTTTTAGGGGCTGTGTAATGAAAGCTTTTCATGTAACGAAAATTTTAAAGTATTCAAATGGGGACTTTAATCATATCTCTACAAGGTGATGAATATCTCTCCAAGGGTGGAAGGGGTTTTTATACATGCGAACATAATTATTGACTGTAATTTTTAACTTTTTTCAGAACAAGGATGGCGAAGACCATTTCAGTGACTGAAATATTTCTTACCCTGTATTATATGGGACATTATTATATTCACTGTAGTTAAAAGACAGCAGTAGAAAGAATATTTTTCTATGGCTGAACATTAAAATTTTGCCTTAACTAAATGCTTGTGAACAAAATAAAACACTCTGAAACTTCCCTCAAGTCAGTGCTTATGAATATTGGGGTGACTTATTCCTCCAGTGTTAGTTAATTAACAGGCCAGAACTCTTTATATCTATTGCCCTGTTCTTTGCTTTGTTTTAGTAACAAACAAATAGATACAGAGCATATTTTCTGAAGTATTACTTGTGACCCTCTGGTATATCTGGGTAGCTGCTGAGCAGAGCAGTCTAGCAAAGGAGCAAGTGTCATCTGGCACTTAGTGCAGTGAAATGGTTGTGAGGCTTCCCATACCAAGTATATCTTTAAAAAGAACATTTCTCCCCCCCACCTTCTTTCTTTTCTGGTTTAAAATATGCTTTGCTGCTCTCTGTGCTATGATCTCCATGCTTAAGGAGGGCATGCATCAGAAGAGAGGGCTATTTCGTGCTGCCTGAAAAGGGAGTTTATGGATGGAATGACAGTTCCATCATCCTGTCTGCACAGGAGGCTATTAACATGGTTATTCTTGTGTGCTTCATAATTCTGATCAGCCTCAGGACTGAGCTGCAGGAATCCCAAAGTCACACCTGACTGTCAGCCTCCATCTGCTACTTCAGCACGGCATGAACTGTTCCAAGAGCGCAAACGGTTGTAATCTGGTGCCTCCTTTAGATGACAAATGAGTTAAAAGCCTCTGGGACCCAGAGGGTTTGATGTTGCAGGCATTTATCCCACCTGTATGACTGGCTAGTTGTACATGCACCACTTCTAAATGTGGCCTGCTTTCTCTACACTCTGTTATATTCTTTTTGTTTCTTGTAGAAATGGGCGCAGTTCCCCCTCACCCCTTTCTTCTATTTTCCTGGTGTTGCTTGTGTTGCAAAACAGTGCATAGCAGAGCTGTTCCAGGGAGAGCCTAAATTCCCAAGACCAACAGGTCAGGTCCGAGCCCATTTTAGGCTGAAAAGGAGGATTCAGTATGAAATCAAGTCAGTTTGGAGATGCAGGTCGTCAAGAACTGCCAATTCATTATTTTCAAAAATTATAGTGAGCAGAAACACGTTGTCATCGTAAACAGGCAAACAATTCTCAAAAATAATAAAAACGTACATACTTTTTCTTCCTGTAAAATTTTGTGATCCAGAAAACAATAGTGTAATGGAGGAAACTGATTTTAAAAAAAAGAAAAAAAAATCTCAGAAATACACTCAAAATCAGAAGAGGCAGTAAGAAATTAACAAGGATGTGTCTTAAATTGTATCATTGGACACTACCCCTCCTGTTTGACTGAAATTAGTGATTTAGGTGGGCAGGTTCTCCCTGTCACAGGGCTGGTTTTTAATATTCTTGTCTGTAGTTTTGCAGCAACAAAAAGCACATGGTGTCCATGCTTTGCAATTATTTAAAACAATAAAAGCAAGTACAAAAAATTAGTAATTTACCCTTTTTACCACACAATAGCTCACACTGTCACTAGAAACAGTCACTGTTTTTTGGCTTTTGCCTCAATATCCATCCCCTGGTGCTCTGAAAGGCGAACAAAGCAAAGAGGGACTCACAGTGTGTCTCTGCAAATCTGTGCATCACAGCTGGGCTGAGTGTGGGCTTGCTCCTGTCCATCCTCTCTGTGACCTGTGTAGAGGGCCAGTTTGCTGAAGCACAGGAGAATCATGAGCTCCTAAAGAAACAGAACTGGTTCTTTCTGAGGTTATCCAGATGTGTTGACTTTGAAGCCATAACTCTGGCTCTGAGGCTTCCTGGCAATTCCTTCTTGGTAGTATACCCACACCAGGATGTGTTCTATAGCCACACAGTGTCTCAAGAGGTTTCCTCAGAAAACCAAAAACCTGTCTGTCAAAATCAACACTGAATTTGCAATGAGCTTGTCAATAGCAGAAAAACGAGTGGCACCTGGTATCTGTAGGCACACACAGGCCGAGGGCCTGGTATGTGAGAAACAGGATCAAGGAAGAGCGTGTGCCCAGTGGGAGCAAGGTCAGGTGACGTGAGAGAAATACAGAGATGCTGCTTGCCACTGTAGGGAGAAAATTCATGCAGCCAAAGCTCAGCTGGAGTTGAAGCTGGCCAGAATTGCAGGGGACAGTGAAAAAGAGTTTTTTCAGATTTATTGATAGCAATAGACAGTGTAAAGATAACATCAGCCTATTACAGGATGGGGGTGGTCGCCTCACAAACAGGGACAGGGACAAGGCAGAGGTGTTTAATGCATTCTTTGCCTCTGTCTTCAACACAGCTGATGGACCAAGGGGGTCTCAGTGCCTTGGGCTTGGAGGACCTTGACTGTGAGAATGATCAATTCGCAGTTGACCCTGAAATTGTGTGGGGTCTGCTGCTCCAGCTGGATCCCTACAAATCTATAGGGCTTAACGGGATTCATCCAAGAATCCTCAAAGAGCTGGGTGATGTCATTGCAAAACCTCTCTCAATAATTTTTGAATGGTCTTGGGAATCCAGAGAGGTCCCAGCTGATTGGAAGCTGGTGAATGTTGTCCTGATTTTCAAGAAGGGCAAGAAGGAGGACCCCAGAAACTACAGGCCAGTCAGTCTCGCATCAGTGCCTGGTAAAGTTATGGAGGAGGTGATTCTGGGAGGTATTGAAAAATCCTGAAAGACAATGCAGTCATTGGTTACAGCCAGCATGGCATTATGAGAGGGAAGTCCTACTTATCAAACCTGATTTCCTTTATGACAGGGTAACCTACCCAGTTGATCAAGGGAAGATAGTTAATGTAATCTGTTTGGATTTCAGTACAGCTTTTGATACTGTCTGTCATAGTGTCCTCTGGACAAAATGTCCATCCCCCAGCTGGGTAAACACATCTAGTGATGGGTGAGCAACTGGTTCATGGCTTGGGCACAAAGGATTACAATGAATGGGGGTACATCAGA
>VZTJ01005844.1:43806-54071 GCA_013397795.1 Orthonyx spaldingii
TGTGAGGAGCAGCTGAGGTCACTTGGTCTGTCCAGCCTGGAGGAGACTGAGGGGAGACTTCATTGGGGTCTTCAACATCCCCACAAGGGGAAGTGGAGGGGCAGACACTGATGTCTGTGGTGACAGTGACAGGACCCGAGGGAATGGCCTGAAGCTGAGTTGGGAGGTTTAGGTTGGATATCAGGATAAAGTTCTTCACTCAGAGGGTGGTGGGACACTGGAACAGCTCCTCAGAGCAGTGGTTGCAGCACCAAGCCTGACAGAGCTCAAGAAGTGTTTGGACAATGCTTTCAGGCATATGGTGTGACTCTTGAGGATGGTTTTGTGCTGGGCCAGGAGCTGGACTCAATCATCCATGTGGGTCCCTTCCAACTCAGAAGATTCTGTGATCTACTGAAGACAGTACTTTCCTAATCTCTGAATATCTTCCTGAAATATGGTGGCTTATGACGTTCCTTGATGGTTTCAGCATGGTCTTGCACATTCAGTCCTGAGACTGGATAATGTCCATGCCAGAGACATGAAGGATCTGCAGATCCATAACCTTCTTTTCATCTAACAAGATACAGGTGGATACTAGGACTGGGGTTTGTTTGTTAATTTGATTGTTTGTTGGTTTAAATCTGTACTTCCAAAGGGATTAAAGGATCGTCAGGATCTCTATCCCTCCAGTTCTGGTTGCCAGCAGCTCTGTTATCTCCTTGTGGTAGGAGAGTGAGTGTGGTTGTTCTGATTGTGGGATGCTGTTGGGCCCTAAGGGGCAGGCTCTTGATGCTCTTACTGAGGGTCCTGGGATGGAGCTCCATGTTCCACAGCTGTGTGTACTGCTCTGGTCAAAGCTCTGGTTCTCCAGTGAGAAGGCTTCTCCTTTGTCTCCTGCTGCTCTCTACATCCCTATTCTGTCATGTCTTGGTGTCCCCAGTGATTTCTGATGCCCCAGGCCTGTGGTACACACAGTGACAGCAATAGCAGGGCCCCGAGGGTGCTACAGGCAGTGCAGTTACTCATTGCTGTGTTCATGCTCTTCCTTTTCTTTCTTTAAAACTGGGAATTATCAAACAATAAGCTTTGGTTAAAAAAATGAATTCAAATTACCATTGCTGAATTGCTACAAAGAAACATAGGACAAAGCTATGCAATAACTCACCCTCTTCCCTGCTTAGAAACCCCACCAGGAACCAGGTGTTCACTATTGTGGTGTGCATCAACCTTTATTCTGTTATCAGCAGTCTGCTAATAGGGGAATTCATGTCTCATCCTTCCCCTTCCAAGAATCCAGAGAGCAAACCATCACAAACCCATTATGGGTCAGGGTCTGTACCACAGCCTCTGCTCCCTCTCTGAGGACCACCTGAGTATTGTGTGGTGACTGAGTTAGTTTGATTTTGCCTGAATGGTTGTGGCTTGTACTTCTAACACCATGCCAGAACTTGACACAGGATGGCCCCTGTTTTTTTCATTCTGTTGTTACGAAATTGCTTTAATGTTTCAATGGAATATTTCTGTAAGCATATTTCTTTTCCACGTGTCTCTGACTATTAAAACCAGGGTGTGCTCATGTGGAAGTAGCATTAGATTAGCTGTTTCAGGGTAAGTAGAGCTTGTAGGTAAGTGTGGTGATGGTGTGTACAAGTTAGGTTGTACGGAATAAAGTTGGTGTAATGAGCTGAGCTCAGTTTGTTATGCAAAACTCCTTACCTGATACAGCTTTATGGTTATCAGCCCTGAGTCAGAAACCATTTTTCTAAAACTCATGGTCACAGGGTTGTTATCTTATGTTCTATTCTGTTCGTTTCTGTTTCTTTTCAGGGAAGGATCATGTTTGCAGATTTATTGGCTGTGGAAGAAATGAAAAGTTTAATTATGTGGTCATGCAGCTTCAGGTGAGTTCTGTACTTCACTGCTCCTGTCTGTCCAATAGAGATGGCATGACTGCGAAGGATTTACACTGAGAGAATAAGGCCAAGCACTGGTGTAAAGACTTTGCTGTGCACAGAAAGAGGATGGAATGGAAGACAGTGAGAAGGGGTGGTGTTGCTCTGATATCCCTTGGGATGGCTTCAGTCATCAAGATGCGCTAAAATATTTCAGAGCTCTGCTTTTCTGTTTAAGATGGCTTTCTGTCAATTTTCTGGGGAAAGCACTCTATTCAGAATGCTCACAGAGGCAACCCACAGCATTGTGCAGCAGTGGCAGCTCTTTGAAATGCCTCCTGCTGAGCTGTGATGCAGCATTCAAAATATGTCTTGTATCAGAGCTCAGAGTGAGAGCAGTGGTGGCACAGCAGCAGCACAGTTGTGTCACAGCAGCAGCACAGCTTCTCGGTGAAAGGCCATGATCTCGGGCTCCCCTGTCTCTCCCAAGCTCAGCAGTAACTCAGCTTCTACTGTGGAAATGTTTACTCCTGTTTGAACACTGCTGATATCAAATCAATAAGGGCAAATACTTGGGTAGCTACCACATGGTGACTGCACTGCTAGATAGTAGATGAAGTAAAGCAGGTACCAGCAGATCCCAGTACTTCTTTAAAATAAACTTTTGATTCTTTTGTTGTTCTCCTTTGCAAGACAGTTGTATAAAACCAGTAAACTCCTGGTGCCTGGGTTTGCCTTTTATGCACTGTTGGCATCCCAACTGCTGTTATGGATAGAAAAAATCCTTTTGCTCTCTAAACAACCCTGGCTGCTGCTGCTGCTGCTGCTGCTGCAGTGTGTGAATATGTTTTGTGAAAGGGCAAGTCTGGAATAACCGGGCTTCTACCCTCCCAATCCTGTCCTTACCAAACCTGATAAAAGGGACTTTACCTTGGAAAAAAATTTCTCTGCATGGATTCTCTTACTTTCTAATTTGTTCTTGACTATGTTACTGAGCTCATAGAGTAGGCAGAGCTAAAAATAATTTCATTATTTGCAGATGAAGACATTGATACATAAAGCATTAGCTAGTTTTGCACCATCACTCTTCAGGCTAAAATTCTCCTTCAAGACCTGCTGAGACGTGGTTTGTCATGTGTCCCTCTGACTCTTGTATACTGCAGTTCTCCACTTCTCTTCAGTCACCAGGACTGAGGCTTCCACTCTAAGCTTTGCAACTCATTGCATCTGTTCTGTTCCATAATCAGCCTGACGGTGTTTATTTGGAAAATAATGCTCATTTTGTGTCTTTTGCTGGTAGTAGTCGCAGCTGGGGAAACTTATGGCACATTTCAGTGTGCAGCCCTGAAAAAAACGAGCTTTGCTTTCCATGTTACCATTGGATAAGAGAGCTGGTGTTCAAGGAACAGCTTTACAGTGGAAAGCAAGATCTGCTGTCAGTTCAGTAACTTGGATATTTCAGAGCAGCGATGGCAAAGCTGTGCTACCTCTAGTGAAGTGTCACAGAAATTCAAGAAGATAAGCACTAGAGAAGCGATTTACTTTGATTTTGTTCATGTTAAGGAGCAAACCTGGGTGGGCTGCTGTGGCTTGGCTGTATCTATGACTGGCCTGTATCAGGTGTGATTCTTCAGGGGTTCAGATCCTGAAGTGAAACATAGCTCAAAACAATTTGAGAGACTTGTCACGTGCTACATGAGCCAGCTGGCACCTTAATGTCTGTAAATAACTTGAGAACTGGAAATGGGTGGATGAAGAGATGGCATTTCACTGCTGTGGAGAGCAATCTCTGTTTTCTCCTCAACTGTTTGGAATCTTTTATATATTTGCTGTTGGGAATGTTGTTTGAATTCATGTGGACTTGTATTATAAGTATAGGTCTTCTATAGATGATCAATGTCTTCTATAGATGTCTTTACAGAAGCAGAATCAAGAGACTCTAAAGCATAGAAATGAACAGCATGTCCCTATAGCTTTTGCTCTTGATGCATGTTCTCTGAAACAGCAGACTCTTATTCCTAATGTTTTTAATGGGTTGGTAAATGCATTAGTTCTGTGGATTAGAAGAGCACTCTGCCATGGAATACAATCATTTTAGTAGCTTCTCTTTACAAAGCTAAAAAGGTATAGACAAAACTGGGATGACAGACATCAAAGAACACTGGGATTTTTCTTGCATTTACTCTGTCCTTTTTTCTTTTTTCTTTCCTAAATTGTCTTTATTTTCAAGCATAGCTGGTAGCCTTTTTGTTTTTCCTCAGAAATTTAATTAACTGGAGATAAATTAGCAATTTGTTTTGATAAGTATTAAGTCAGTTGAAAGTTACTTCTCTCCTGATTCTGGGTATAATTCTTTTGATAGACAACTTTCCCCTTTGTGGTGTTGTCACAACAATGCTGGCTTGAGCTTGAACCAGACCATGTGTGCTAGGAAGTTTCTGATGAAACTGCAGCATCATGACCTGCTTATCTAATTTGTACTGCTTTAATCTTTAGATGGCTCAGAGAACAGTCAGAGGTTGTTCTTAAATCAGCTTCTGTACGGTCTGGGTTTAACAGTAAGGAGATGCTGGTCTCCACAGTGTGAGGCACTGCTGGCCATGGCGTGGCTATTACACAAACAGTAACCAGCTGACTCCCCAAGATAGCAATCTGGTATCTTCTTATCAGCAAATGCATCACTTAAAAGCTAAAATGGAAGATCTTATACAAGAAATAAAGCAGACATGAGGTGAGCACCTCTTTGAGTAGCATATCTGCTTTTTTGGGGTTGTATGTTAGAACTCACAGCTGTGAAAGGCTCTGCTTTTGTGTGATGGTTTAAGGGTTTTATTGACTGTTTCAGGGCCGAAATCTTGCAGATCTCAGAAGGAGTCAGCCTCGAGGGACTTTCACACTGAGCACAACGCTACGATTGGGCAAACAGATTCTGGAATCAATAGAAGCCATTCACTCTGTGGGGTTCCTGCATCGTGACATCAAGCCTGTATGTTGTTTTGGAAATTTTCATTTTGGTTGTATGTCTGTCTGTTCTGCTTGAGTCCATAAAGACAGTCTGAGTATGGGCAGGTCTCAGCAGATATATTTAGGCCTCCTTGCACACTGCCACTGTCTGACGTGCTGGCTATTTTCTGTACAGGTACAGAATAGTAATATAGTATTGTCCTTCCTTTAAGTGCATAGCAAACCAGCTTTTATTGGCAGAGACTGCTCCGTGGTGGGTTGGTAGCTGTCAGTCATACTTGCACCAGTCAAGATCCCAAGATGAAGCAATCTAGTTCTGAATGGTCCTTTGGAGTCCAGCCAATTATCACTGTAGAACTTGTTCAGAAAGGAGATCTTGTTCTGTGATGCATCACTTGAACAAATGCTAATTCATGTATTTGACTTAGCTAAATCACGCTCTTAATCCTGTATGAGTGATTGCCAAAAGAAGTGGAGCACGGTTTCCAGTGTCAGAAACGCAGTCACATTGTTGGTCATCTGCCTAGGCAAAGCACAGTAATTCCAAGTCTCATTGTAGAAGCCAGTTTTTTTCCTTCACTGCTTGACCTCAACACTTGTTGCTACACCATACCTGAAACCAGATTCCTTCTAGCAAACTCATTTGCTCCTTTTAAAATCAGCTGCTTTTGGCTGACCAGATTCAACTAAAAACCAGTTCCTGATGTGATAGGCCACAAATCCTTTAGCAGCCATCCATTATGGTAAAGGATAGAACTTTAAGATTGAGGTTAAAAAAAAGGAGCTGCTCCATTTGCTTGTTATTGGTTTATTTGCTAAGAACGAAACCTGGTGGTTTCTATATGCCTGAATGTTCAGATAGATCTAGGCAATGCCATGCAGTAAATGGAGATTCGGGAGTTATGGCAGAATAATTCATGCTAGCAGCTGAACCATGAACAGAAGCATTTGTCTACAATAACTCCAGCCTGTTATGCAAGTCATGGAGCTCTCACTGCAGAGCTAGTGATGTTAAATGTAGCTCTTTCTTAGAGCAGCTGAAATTTAGCTAAGGTAATGTGAATTCTAGCAATTTTGAGACTCCACAGTCTCTTATCTGCAAAGTGAAATTCTTAAGGCAATGATTGTCTAATCATGATGTTTAAGGTGCATCTTGAAATTAATCTTTTTGACTTGTTTCCACCAGAGGCATGTGGAGCTACATGATGATGTTTTGCTAACAAATGGCCACACTTACGCAAGCTGTTGGCATCAATTTGAATTTTTTCTTTCCTTCTTTGTCCAGTCCAACTTCGCCATGGGCCGCTTACCTTCAACATACAGGAAGTGCTACATGTTAGACTTTGGTCTGGCCCGCCAGTACACCAACACTACTGGGGAAGTCCGACCAGTAAGTACATTTCAAGGAGTTTTTTTTCCTTTCCATTTCTGCAACTGATTAGGAATGGAAAGTTTTTGTGGTTCTGTTTGTTTTGTTGTTGTGCATGGTCATTGTATTGGACTGCATTTTCTGCAAGGTGAGAGGCAGCAAGTGACTTCAGCTGAGTTGGGGATCTAAGAAGGGATGCTTGATTTTGTCTTACAAGATGTGTGGCTTTTTTTTTTTTTTTTTTTTTTTTTTTTTTTTTTTTTTTTTTTTTTTTTTTTTTTTTTTTTTTTCTTTTACTTCCTTTAGGATAATCATGTTTTCCAGAGGTTTGCAATACTTACTGAGTAGAATATGGACTAACAAAAAGGGTGAGGCCAATGCTGGCCATGTAACTTCTGTGGCCCCAGGGGACTGGTCTAGTTCAGTTCTCTGCGGTCTGGGGAAACAGGTTGGTGTATTCGTAAAGCTTTTTGTTAAAAAATGTGCTAGAAGTTAGAGGCTGATCTGATCCCTGAGGCTGAGCTGACTGTGAGCTGCCACCTGTAATACTGTTCTCACCCTTCCCGGGTTTGGTTTTATTTCTCTTGCCCCTGTCCAGATTTCCTAGAAGGGATATTTCAGTGTGCCTATCTGGAGGGGAGGTAAGGGCAGGGGGCATAACTTGTGCTGTGTAATATGGGTTTTATCTTCAGTTCTTTTACCAGCATGATGTTATCTGGGGTCACTCATAAGGATGTGTAAAGCTTCAGATGTTCTAGGATCTGTCAGAGAATTCCTAGATTTATTTCAGAACACAGTGCAAGCAGAGAGTGCTCATACAATCTGTTTATCATCGTAGGCTTACAGCTTTTGGTCGGCACACCTTTTCCATCTGCAAGATAATTTTTGTTCTGGAAAATGTTGATTGTGTGCTAGCTAAATACAGAGACTCAGTAGTGCAGGGTATGGTTGGGGAGTAGGAAGAAAGCAAAGGCCGTGAGCAGATTCTTTGTCTGTAGTAGATGAATATAGCTGGGGAATTTTTCTTCTGTTTTTTTCCCCTTCCTTTATAAGTCTTTTCAGTTTTCTTTTTCCCTGTAGTTGGGAGCAGCTCCAAAGGTTGTGCTTGTATCTTATTCTTAGAAAGACACACATTATGTACTACTGGACTTCCTTGTCAATGCTTTTTAGTTTGGGGGTAACCCTTCTCCATATTTCCCTTTACAAAATGTAGCCCCACTCGTTTCCTCTTTCTGCAGTCAGAATTCAAGTCCATTATGGATTGAAACTGGCATTTGGTTTTCTGCAAAATTTCTTCATTTCTTAATGAAATAATTACAGTTTATGGCTGTATTTCAAGTCCCATTGTTTGAGCACTGTTTTTTCTTAACAATTAAAGAAATCAGTTTTTCCAAATGTCTCTTCTTTTGAATCCTCTGTTTTGTTCATTCCTCACCATAATTTAAAATTACTTCACTTTTATTTTGCTCCCAGTCCCTGTTTTTGGAAACAGCTTTACATGCAGCCTTGACATTTGAAAAGATTCTTCAGTTGTGTCTCGCTAGCTGTGTCCTGTTTGGGTTGATGTGGGTAACGAGGGGCTTTGTCAGAGTGCTGGGCTCTGAGAACGTTGGTCTTAATTCTGGTCAATCTTGGTGTTGATTGCTTGCTTGCCTTAGATGAGTCTCATAGAAGAGTGAATGACATACAATCTTTTCCTAAAAAGATACATGCATTCCCCAGAGGGATGGGAGTATGCTCTCCTGAAAGTGGTGGAAAGTCTCAGTTTGTTTGGGATATGGGAGGATCATAGAGGGTAAAGTCTCATGTACCTGATGTACCTGTTCTCCCACGCCACACTTCAGGGGATCAGGCTTTTCGACAGAAATGATACAGCAAAAAACCACATAAATATTCACTTCAATGCCTTTTAACATTATACAATAGTCACTGGGCTGTTTGGTCCTTTTGTGCTCCTGCTGCCTGATACCACTTTGAGTCCCACTTATCAGACCAAGGCAATTTGTGTGGAGAAGCACAATGAGATTGCTACCCAAGTAATGCACTGAGGATTAGGAAGGAGATGGAGGTGAAGAGTGGTGTGAAGGGAAGAGAAATGAGAAATTTTGTGGTGGTTTTGTGTTTGGTTTGATTTTTTTTTTTAATAAGAAGTTCATCACTTGTTTCACCAAAGAGGTTATTTCAAGCCAGTAAGGTAAATTGTTTTTTCTCCATTCTCTTTCCATTTATTTATCAATTATGAAGAATACATTTTCTAGATTTATAACATAATCATCCTGAGTTTAGTATTTTTGTGGTTTGGCTCTGAGGTACAATACGCAAGATAGGTGAGGGAAGGGGCTCACTCTCTCTCTCTAGAAGCATGTCTGGATTTTGTTTTCAGTCATATTCATTGGTTAACAGAAGTTTTCTGCTCAAGTAGGTACTTTGCAGTCTTCTACAGTTCCAGGAGCATTGTCATACTTTCTGAATAATACCATAAAAGTGTTAGCTGTTTTCTTACCCTCTGAAATTCAGAGCCTCAATCTTATTTATCACCTTTTCAGAGAGATTCTGAGTGACTTTTTAGTAACAAAGATAATGAGCCAGGTCTTTAGGATGCTGTGGATTTGATGGGGTTTTGGGTTTTTTAAACTTACTTCTTGCCTCTAATTTGCTAGAGATTGATTAATCCGGTGTTATGGATTTGATTTGTATGTCTGTACAGAGGATGGCTACTTGACTGTTCAATTTGAATGCTTACCATTTGTAAAGTTATGGCCCATTTGATGTAACTAAATCCAGATTTATGCTGAATCTTAATTTATCCTGTGCTTCTAGGAAAACAAAACTGATCTCCCTTATATGGGATGCTAATATTAGCACAAATGTTAGTCCTTGGAGAAAAGCTATTGTGGCACAGATTTGCTTTCACAGGAATGGTCTCACCCCTCTACTGCTTGCCCGTTGCCACATGTTACAAAATCTGCTGGGGAACAGCCTGTAGGAACTTACATTGCTCTATAAAGACAGAAGATGACTGGGGCTAGAGGATGTGTAAGGAAGCATCAGCAACCTTTTTTCCCTCTGTTGGCAATCAGGGGAGCTCAGCTATTCTCAGCAGTCTCATTATTTGGTATTTCTTTGTGGGTTGTAGAAGTCAGTCTTTGATAGTTACTCCTTTGGGCAGGCAGAGCAGATGTACATTGGCCATGTAGCCATGTGGTGTCCGTGGTCTGCTGGGAGCTGCGTAGGGCCTGGCTGAAGGTTCTTACTTTGGCCACCAGCAGTGTTTCTGGCATTTGGATCACAGCCAACATCCTGGCTACCAAGAGGAACTCTGGCTGTTATGAAAAACAGGACAGACCGCTAGTGGAAAAACAAAAAATCTTTTTGGTGTGTTTTGTTTTCAAACACTTGCAAGGACAAGTTCCTGAGTAAGGAACAGACAGGCAGCTTGCCAGAACTGCTAGAGGAGATGCTGATTTCTTACTGTTCCTTCTTGCCTCTCTAAGCCACACTCTCTCCTGTTTAAAAGGTGGCAAATTCTGGTTCAGATATGTCATCTGCGTTCAGCTAGGTATGTTTGACCTGAAATTTTTCATTTCTCAAGGGTGCACTGTCAGTGACAAATTCACAAAGTATTCCTGGTTCATCAAGCTTAGTAACATCTTTTGGTGCTCAAGGCTTACATTTTCTGATAAAAGACAGTGGAAAAATTACATCTTCACAGTAAACAGGGCCTTCTCCAGGGCTCTGAGTCTCCCAATATCCCTTTTCTAGGAAATTTATCTTAATTTTGTACACAGATGTAAAGCTTAAGTGAGAGAGATTTCAGTATGCCTCTTGCCATTCTGCCTGTGGCTTAAATACATGGTATGTGTGGTATTCTGCTGTCAAGTGAGAATGCAGAAACTCCTGTAGGAGAGGAAGTTTTTGAACATGAGACTTCCAAACTTTGGGTGAGTGATCTAATGCTGGAGAGAAGAATCACACACAGATCCACAGAGTGGGTAAAGTTAGAAGGGACCACAGTGGGGCATCTGATCCAACCTTCTCAGTCAGGGTCATCCCAGAGC
>VZTJ01005845.1:0-26673 GCA_013397795.1 Orthonyx spaldingii
CCTTCCCGCGCCTTCCCCTCCCACACCTTCCCTTCCTGCGCCTTCCCGCGCCTTCCCACGCCTTCCCGCGCCTTCCCCTGGACTGAAAACCTCAGTACTGGTTCCCAAACCACAGTCTGATCACGTCTTCCCAAACTCTTTCTTCACCAACCCATTTTCACAAGATTTTTCTTAGGCGTTTTACAAAACACAGTAGCAGTAAACTAATTGAATGCACACATCCAAATTAAACAATTCTGGTGCAGAAGTTGGCCCTTTAATTGGCTTAGCAATACTCCACTATTCATTGGACCGAAGTTAATTCCTTGATGCTTCCTTTTTCTGTCACCTTAAAATGGAGTTGTCTTAGTTAACTTCCTTGTGGTTAAGCCTGTCCTTCTTACAAAATATCCAGGAGAATTGTGACATTTCCTGGCAGTCTGAGCAGCAGTGTCAAGCACTGAATGAGCAAGCATTCAGTGCTTAGCCATGCATAGCCATGGACTCATGCATCGTTGTGGCCTCGGGATTGCTGCACTCTGGCTAGGCACTGGAGAGAAACTTGCATTGCTATTTCCCTTTTCAAACTAAATCTCCCAATCTGCCCATCCATGGTCACATTGCATAATGATGAAAGCTCAGTTTAGTCTGCTTAACTTCAGGTAATTACTGAGAACACAGTAGGTTCATAAAGACCTTTATGAAAAGATAGACTCACAGTTGAATGAATCATCCTTTGGAAATGCCTGTTTCTTCATGGAGAAAAACCTAGTAATTGTGACTATTATTGCAGTGCTTTTAAGAGCACCAAAATTAACTTTACTGCTTCAGGTAGCTGCCTTAAATCAGATGGGTAAAGCCAGGCATCAATTTACTCTAGCAGTATTCTCAGGCTCCTGTTAGAGCTGCAAAGGAGTAAAGCAAGAGTTGAAAAATGTGTTCATACCACCTTGTTAGAACCAAGAAATATCTAAGTCACAGACAAGAGAAGATGCAGAATTGAATCATAAGGGGAAATATTTTAAGGAAGTAAGTACTGTAAATATTTTTAAAGTAACACTTTTTAGTGAATAAGTGAATGTCTAGCTGAAAGACATTTTTTTGTTTGCAAGTTGTTGCTGCTTTTTTGCTGTACGAACAAAATAGGATTTCTGTCTTTTTTAAATACCAAAGAAGCACTGACTGTTCCTATATTACAGTGGAAGTAAATCACAGAAGAATGACACAGAAAATTTTGAATAAAGACATAAATTCTAAGATCCAGCAACATATTTGGTGTTTACTTAAACCACTGTAATAGGTCAAACGTGAACCAAAATATGGAGATTTGTTGTTGTTTTGGGGTTTTTTCAAGTAAGAAGTCCTTACATAATCCCTAAATATTTGTGAATAGATTTTTTATTCTCCCTGTTTTTAATTTAAACAAACCAAGCCAAAATTGAAGAAGAAAGTAACTGAGCACTCTCACACCCTCTATATTTATTCAAATTTGTGGCTAGGGGTGAAGTGCTGTCCTCTGATGTACATCTCAGGAATGATTTAGTGTCCAGAGACTTGAAAGACCATAGTCTCTGACTCTTTAATTTTGCTCCAACACTAACTTATTTCCCAAAGGAATTTCTGTCTTCTGATAGATTTGTAGAGAGATTTCTGCAAATGGCATATGAATACATTTAACGTTAAATCAGTGACAATACCAAAGTGAAAGATACCATGAAACACTTCAGCCTTTTCCTACATAGAACAAGTTTGACAATATGTTTCTTGGCTTATATTCTATGAAGAACAATAAAAAAGTATTAATCACAGAAGCCAAGAAGCATACACAGATGCTATATTCTAGATGGCATGTTATTCAACACTGGTAAACACCTGATTTCCCAATCCTTCCTATTAAGTAACGTGCAGGAGAACATCAGTTTCATTTAACTTGGAGACACAGGTCTATTCATCAAGAAATAGGAGCAAATAGCTCAGGACTCCTCCTAGAAAAAACCTCAGGACTTCACTGGAGCGTGTAGCCTAGCCCATGAAATGGCATTCAATGTTGCATTGCATCTCAATGTTGAAACAGATTAAGAGACAGATTTCTCCTCAGTGAGGGAGTAGACACATGGATCTATGTTTCCAGTAAGATTCCATGTTTCCTTGGGTAGATTTCATAGGTTTTCTTGCAATTTACACTAAAAAAATATATGGACTGAAATCTTTCACTGCCATGGGCAATATCTGCTGAAAAATCACTAACAATGTCTCATGAAGATCTGACAAGTAAATTCATTAATGCGTCTGGATTCCAAAGCAGAAGGCTAGAAGTCCAGAAAACCAGGTATTTCAGATGAGAATAACTCCAAATTAATTCTCCAAATTAATTCTGTGTAGAAAACACGTAACTGTAGAGTAAAAGAAATTGAGCCACTATTAAACTTCATAGCTTTTTGCCACACATGAATGTTTATATATTGCAAATGTTTAACGTATTAAAGATAACAGGAAGTAAACAGATTTCCTGAATTTCTCTCAGACACAGTGAATTTCTGATAAATTGACTGTCAATATATTCCACAGACCTTCCTCTATTTGATTTTTAGGTAGCTGTGAAAGCACTTATTTTTCAAGGTTTGTTCTGCTACAACCTGAAGAGACTGGGCTCTCCATCTCTCAGTTTTCTATATTTTATAACATTGTTAGCATCATTTCAATTATGTTTTCTTTGATCTTGATGCAAGACCCAGAATTCTGAAAACTAGTAAGGACATCTTACTTCATGTATATCAATGAATAATTCACTATCAAGTCACTCACAGCTCATTTATCAGTATATCTCACTTTTATTTGGGTTGAAGCAAAATTATAAAATCATGAAGCAGAAACTTTGAAAAAACAAGTTTTGGTTTTTTAAATAATAAAAAAAATAGTATTTTAATTGAAAAGGAAAATAAATAATTATTATATGTAGGCTTTACAACATGAAAGTGAAGAGAATGGACTAGCATCAATCTTAAAGCTATAGTCTGCCCTTGAGCAAGTCCATGGGAAATTACATTCTATAAGAAAAATATGCAACATCAAATTATGTTTTTTGTCTTGTGTTCCAGTTTATTTTATCAATATTTGGTGAGTGTGAAGATATTCCCTGTGTACCACAGACCAGGGAAGTGATTGTCCTTCTGTACTCAGCACTGGTGAGGCTGCACTTTGAGTACTGTGTTCACAAAAATATTGAGGTGCTGGGGCATGTCCAGAGAAGGGCAACAAGTTGGCCTGGAGAATAAGTCTTGTGAGAAGTGGATGAGGGAGATGGGGTTGTTTAGCCTGGAGACAAGGAGACTCAGGGGAGACCTTATAGCTCTCTACAGTTACTTGAAAGGAGATTGTAGCAGGGGGGTTCAGCATCTTCTAGCCAGGTAACCACGAACAGAACAGGACATAGCTTCAAGGTGTGCCACGGAGGGTTCAGTTTGGACATCAGGAAGAATTTCTTCACTGAAAGGGTTGTTAAGCATTGGAATGGATTGCCCAGGAAGGTGGTGGAGTCACTGTCCCTGGAGGTGTTCAAGAAACAACTGGATGTGGCACTTAGTGCCATGGTCTAGTTGACAAGATGGTAATCGGTTAAAGGTTGGACTCAGTGACCTCGGAGGTCTTTTCAAACCTTAATGATTCTGTGATTCTGTGACTGAAAACACTGCCTAGCAGAGCAGAGCATGCAAGAAGTACAACCTACAAAACAGAATCTGATAGATTTTTCCTGATTCCAGTATTCTAGAAAACCCATATATATATATATATATTTACATCTAGAAATCTGTAGGCATCTAATGATGCTACAACATAGCAATTTCAAACACACCTCTTCTCAAATTCCTTCACAAAAATCCCATCTGAATGCAATCAGGACAGTCCAGAAAAGTATGGTGGTAAGAGAAAGATTTGGGATTTTTAATGCTGCTTTTCACTCCTTCTCCTAAAGAACTAAACTACAAAAAACCAACCCTCCCCCACCCCTTTGAAAAGAAGCCAAACAACCAACAAAAACAAAACTAACTATAGTTTTCCTGTGGAGATTTTAAGAGCTTATTTCTATTTTCCTGGAAGAACCTGGAAGTTCAGTTGTCTCACTGAAGAATTAGATGGGCAACAAAAGTATCAGTTCTAATTTTTTTTGTGTACCTTCAAAATACTAGATTTAATCCTCAGATTATGTTAGCACTCTGTTCTGAGAAAGGAATGATTTCAACTCCTCATTACTCTTGGTGCTCAGATTGTTGAGCTAGAGTTAAGCTATTGTAACAGCTTTTTCAATCTTTTCAAACGTGCACTTGAATTAAGAAGTGCAGTCAAGTTGCTAAATTTAAATTGCCTTGACTCTGAAAATGTCAGTTCAAGCTGAAACAAAATTGTTTTGAAAACTAGTAATTTAATACAAATTGACTATATTACAAAGTAAGCATATATTTGAGCATGCAAGCCCCATCTAATACTATTCATTATACTCCCTGAGAACCTGTGAAAAATTAATATTCTATACCAGTTTTCCCTAGGAAATAATATCAAATATAATATCACATGAAAGGAGAGAAAATGTATATTGTAAACCCACACAATCTGATGGAGTATTTTCTTTCTTGTGTTGTTTCCACATAGCAACAGAAACATAGTACATCTGCCTCCACAAGTATTGTCCTTTTCTCCCTCTGTCAAGCAACCAAGATTTATAAGGGCCTCAAGTAACTTCCAAGCTCCAAATTACACTAGATACATAAAGCACTTAGACAATTTTAAAGAAATGCATTTAAGTTAATCTGCCTTCTCTGTACAGTCACTGAACTAAAAGAATAACCTTAAGGGCATTTCAGAATAGAAATGGGTACAGTCACTGGGAAAGCTTGTCTTTCTTCACTGTCTAGTCATTAGCACTGATTAAATAAAATAGAAAAGGTCTTCTGGATGGCAGTTCCTTTGGGACTCATTGATGATATTCTCAAAAGATCAGCTTACCTATGTGATACTATGCACTCAGCTGCTGACTCACACTGTCATCTTCATCTGCTAAATTCAGTATCCACTTCTGTCAGATTTTGCAAGAATGGTGTAGCATCTGGTCTGGTGCAAAACCCTGCAGCACAGTCTATTTCTTTAAAATGCTGCATTTTCTCCTATTTTAGATAATTCAAGCAATGGGGATTCCATCTCCTCCTCTGAAAGACTACTAGAACTGAGTTTTCTCAAACACTATTTTGCTTTGTATATTAATTCACATATTTTATTATGTTCATTAATAATATGCATTGCTGTAATAATAGGTATTTAGTACTTCTTTCCTTCAACTATTAAACTTTCTTGTTGTGAGCATGTAGTTACTAATGCTTTAGAGACTTCAACATAAGCAGAGTATCCAAAGTGAGTATTTTTTTCAGTGTAGTGTGAGTACACTTTTCTGGTATTTATTTAGCCTTTCCTACATATTTCTTCAATGATTTTGCTATGCTGAATTATTATTCTTACTGACATTGTAATTGCTATCATATATAGCAATCTCTTTATAAATAAACATGTGGATGAACATTTGAAAACAAGCCACCAAAATAATGTAATGAGGAGCAATTTGCATTTAGAAGAACATCACAAAATTGCACAAAGCAACAACAGAGAGAGATAAATATTTTTCATATTATATCCAAAATTGTAAACTTTTTCTCTCAAGAATTTGTGACTTACTGGGAATCAGTCACTTACTGGGAGCAAGCTCTGAGCTGAAATAGGGACATACTGTGGCAGTAAACCAGACTTGACCACAAATAGTGCTGCCTGGGAAATCACTTTTCCATCAATATTTAATTTTTAAGTTTTCACAAACTTTCTTATTTCACAGTTGAAGACACAAAGTTTCTCAAGAGTAGGGAGAGATCTATGTCCATTCCAGAATGAGAAACAATGGGAGAGAAGAGTCTGGCAGGGACTGGAGCCATGCATCCCTCAAGAGGACTATACTCTAGTTCCTTACACTAATGAGGCAAAGCAGGGGCATGAACTGTTCTCTACATGCCAGTGAACGCCAGTTACCAAATATTGCAGAGTAGGTGTTTCCTCTCTGTTTTCTGAAAATGATCAATGGATGTGGGAAATATTTTTTAGGACAATCTTCACTGGAACTGACATGTTTCTGAACTTTTTGCTGAATTTGAGTTTTCTAACAAAACAAAAAAAAACCAAATCCATCTTTCTTGAAAAATCAATTCTTACAGTCCCAGTTGTATACTAGAAAACAAAACATCAGCCTTGACAGCAGACCACACTGGGCCGGATCTCAGCTCATGAACTCTTGCCCCAGTGCAGCTTATCATTACAGAAACGGTACATCTTTATTTCCTATTTGTTTCCAAGCTATTCAGTATTTGTGTTACAGAATACTTTCCTCCACTTAACATTTTCCTCCTATTTTTTAATGTTTTGTCCCTTTTTCTCCAAATCCCTCCATAACTTTTTATTTTCATCACTGGTTTTTGAGCATTTTTAGATAAATAATAAAAGAAAAAAAAAAGAGTAAGTATTAATCTACTTTCAGCTATTATTTTAACCACTAAAATGATAGTATTGTTCAATTCATTTTTGTTGCAATTTTAGTAGTGGTAAAACAATAGAGTATTAATAAAACAAAAGCCATTGCTACCTGCAGTTATCTTCCAGCAGAGCCAAGTCTATCAGAACAAGAGTAGGCCAAAGACAAGGCCTGTTTCTGCATGTACTGACATCTTATACAAGCCCAGGAATTCATCATGTAGTTAATATGTGGTGAGAAACATTGAGCAGTAGATAAGGTAAATCTCACCTGAAACCAGATTTAGCTACTAAACTATATTAGTATCTGACTTAGTTTATGTATATCTCCATTACAACTTCTGTGGGAAAAAAAAAAACAAACAAACAATAAAACCTCCCACCAATCAAGCAAGATCCTGAGACATTTTATTACTCTGATTAAAAAATATTTTTCCCATAATGTATTCCCTAGATTATGACATAATTCCTTACTTTCAATATTCATTTTTTTCCTGGTATTTCCCAACTGTTTCTGGTACTGTTCATGGGATTTGAAGCTGAAATAGAGGAAGAGTTGCACCATTTTATTCCTCTTGGCCAATCTCCACAGCTGAAACAAGTAGAAGTTTTACTGGGAAGGTAAGGAGCTACCTGCTTCTCCATCCACCTCTGCAGCTGGAAGAGGAAACTCACAGACAAAAATCATCATCTGCTTAGTCCTTCACCTGATACACAGCAACCAAGCACCCACTGTGGAATGGCGAAAACACCAGGAGGGCATCTTGGACCATTGCTGACCTCCAAGCCAGCCCAGCTAGAGCCAGGGGAATTTAGTGAGCAGCTGAGTCAGCTATTTTTTTTTTTTTTATTTTTTTTTTTATTTCCTAAAAGAGATTAAAAGCAGCATGAAGCATGATCATCTCAGTATAATTGCACTGCTGGACACTGTCTTGAGAAATCAATCTTAAACAGCAAGGCTTTGAAAAGATTTATATAGTTTAAACAAGAAAAAATCAAAAGACACAGTAAGTTGACAGAACATAAACAATTTGATTTTGTATCATTCCTACTTCTCAATATCCCAGCCCACAGAGATGGAAATACTATTTGTAAGCAAAATTAGGAGAAAATATGCTGACTGTGTCTTGTTGAGAATTAAATCCCTAGCAGTACTTTTTGCTGGAACAGAGGAAAGTTATGCAGTCTGAAAGTAGAAATTACATCTTTCATGGCCACATTTAAAAATGACGATTTCAAAGTACTGTTAAAAAAACCCCCAACTTACAGATCCAGAACAGTAAAAAGGCATAGGAATTTCAAAACTGTCAGCAATAAAGTATGACACAATATTTAGTGAAAAGCAAAGAGGACTTTTGTTCTTTACTTTGTTAATTTGTGACAAGGCCCAAGTACAGCAAAATGTTCTGCGCCATTAGCTAAAGAGGTTAGATATAAAGACAGAAACCAGTATTTCATAAAATCACAGAATGGTTTGATTTGGAGTGGACCTTAAAGAACATTTCATTTCAATTCTTCTGTGACACAAGTGAGGTCACCTTTCCAAACCAGTGTGGTCTTGACCACTTCCAGGGATGGACCATCCACAGCTTCTCTGGGCAACCTGTTGCTGTGCCTCATCAGCTTCATAATTTCTTCATAATATCAAATCTAGACTTACCCTCTTTCATTTCAAAGCCCTTCCCCCTTGCCCTATCACTACATGCCCTTGCAAAACTTCTCTCTCCTCCTCCCTTGTTGGCTCCCTTTTTAAGTTGCTATAAAAAGTTGCTGTAGGGTCTCCTCAAGAGAGGATCTTCTCTTCTCCAGACTGAACAACACCAGCTCTTCACCCTGTCCTCACAGGAGAGGTCCTCCAGTCCTCTGATCATCTTCATGGCCTCCTCTGGACTTGCTCCATGTCCTTCTTATATAGGGGCCCCTAGAGCTGGACACGGGACTCCAGGTGGAGTCTCACAAGGGCAGAGGAGGAGACTCACTTCCCTTGATCTGCTGGTAACACCTCTTTTGATGCAGCCCAGATCGGCTTCCTGGGCTGCAAGTGCACTTTGCCAGGTCATGTTGGGCTTATTGTCAGCCAGCACCCTCAAGTCTTTCTCTGCAGGGCTGCTCTCAATCCGTTCTCCACCTGAAGAATGTGTTCTCTGCACTTGACCTTGCTGGCCTTCTTGAGGTGTGAACATGCTCAACTCTCAAGCCTGTCAGGTTCCCTCTGGATGGCATCCCTTCCCTCCAGCATTTCAACAGCACCACCAACAGCTTGGTGTCATTGGAAAACTTGCCAAGGATGTACTTGATCCTACTGTCCATGTTACCAACAAAGATGTCAAACAGTGCTGGTCCCAATATCAGCCCCTAAGGGGTGATCACTTGCCACTGGTATCCATTTGGACACCAGTTGACTGCAACTCTTTAAGTGCAGTCATCCAGCCAAATCCTTATCCACTGAGTGGTTCATCTGTCAAAACCATGTCTCTCCACTTTGGAGACAAAGTATCATGCAAGACAGTGTCAAATGCTTTGCATATGGCAAAGATAGATAGACAGCAGTTGCTCTTCCCTTACCCAACATGGCTGTAACTTCATCATAGAAGGCCATCAGGTTTGTTGGACTTGACTTGGACTTAGTGAAGCCATGTTGGTTGTCACCAACAATCTCCTTGTTTTCTGTGTGCCTTAGCATGGTTTCTAGGAGTATCTATTCCATGATCTTGCTGAGCACCGAGATGAGACTGATCAGCTTGTAGTTCCCTGAGTCTTTCTTTTTTTTCCCCCTTTTTAAAATTGGGAGTTATGTTTCCCGTTGTCCAGTTAATGGGAACTTCACCAGACTGCCACAACTTTATAATATGATGGAGAGTGGCTTGACCACTTCATCTGCCACTTCTCTCATGACCCTCAGATGCATCTGATCAGATCCCATGGAACTTCAGGTTCCTGAGGTGGTCTCAAATGTGATCTCCTACAGTAGGCAGTTTTTCATTCTCCCCATGCATTCCATTAAAAATTAGTGCATCCTATTAACATCCAGAAAGATACCACAGTTCTGGAGGATTTCCCACTAATGAAGTTAATCATGGATGTATGTTCAGGCATCTGACACTGCTCAGAACCCTATAGCCCTGTATTACTGCTTCTTGCCCCTCACACTAAAAGTTATGGAACCAAATTTTTGTTTGCATAACACCTAAAAGTCTCATTAACCCAACCTTTACATAATCTTCAGAACACTATTACTCTCATTTCACATTAAACATTTATTGCAAAACTAAACTACACAGCTGCTTGCTTCCACCAATACAGTTGTTTTGATGTCCGTTTATTTTCTTTAGTTGTTGGGGTTTTTTGTTTGCCTGCTATGCTTTGTTTTTTTAGGGGTGATCTTTTTTTCTGCTTCTCTCTTATGTAATAATGACAAGCCCTAATGAACATATGCTGCCTCTTAGTGTTTGAGAACTCCTACTGAAATTAAACTTGAATTGCTTTAACAGAACCCCACCAATAACTTCTGAATAATGGATTTATTAGACTCCCTATAATATAACCTACAATTTACTCTATAAGATGTGATAAATGACAGAAGACGTACTCTTCAGAATATTTGGAATATCATTCACTATTCATTTCACATTCTCTCTTATGCTAAGTACCTTACAACACTTACCATCCTTGGAAAATAAAACTTAGCTCTAGTTATTAATATCTTTATTTAAATGCAGATCTTGATTTCCCCTGGAGACAAGACTTAGCATTGAGCTATCAGGAGAAAAGAAGACTTTGAGTCATATATTATCTGCAAAGAAAGGATTTTTCTAGGGTTTGGTGAGTAATCCTCTTTTTTTGCTTTTTTTTTTTCCTGGTGTGCTGGCAATCTATAATTGTACATGTTTGCCTTTAATACCATACTGTACTTTCAGTCACACACTTTCACACTTTCAGAGACAAAAGTGATTACTTTTGTATCATGAGTCACTATGCAGATTACAGTCTATAAATGTAACAATAATAGTGATGTTAATAATACTCGGTTGTCCTATGGCATTCTCTTTTCAACATAATTCAGTTAGTTTTAAATGGAGAGATAATTATTTTTGGTTTATGGACGGAGAAACTGAGGCATTGGAGGAACATAAAGATTGTATTTCGGTGTTTGCAAACCAGTTTATTAAGTTTTGCTTCTTCATAAATTCTTTATTCCAGGAGACTCCAGCTGTTTAATTGAAACAAAAGTGTTACAAAAGCCTGTAGCGGGTGCTGACTCAATGCGGTTTCTTCTCAGTATGCCATCAGCTGATTAAGAACTGGTACAGAACAAGACAATCTATTTTAAATATCTTGTTCCAGGGCATTTAAAAACTGACTCTTTTTTCCCAAAATTTTTAACATAGACACAATGACTTCAGCCATTACAGGCACTGAAATGGTGTCCCAGGTACTTCTCCTGACTATGAACTAGAATGTAATAACCACTTCTTTAATCACATCATAAGCTTTAATTTAATCACAGTAGATGCCCCCCTCTCCCTGCCTTCTACATCCTAAAAGAAATGCTACAAAGCTGTAGAGAGAAAGAAAAAAGAAAAAAAGTTTGTGATTTAAATGCAGAATAACCCTGGAGGCCTACAAGAGGCTTTGGTGCTCCATTTTCGTTCTTTTCTGAAGTCATAAGGACCTTTCTTTGCACAAACAGGGGCTATGTTGCAAAAAATGACAGGTGATTTGCAGAGATTAGCATTAATAACTATCTTTTAATAAGAAAGAGAAACACAAAGGAGGAGAATTTGATAAGCTGATTTAAGAATTATGGTCACAATACTGAACAAAGAGTGGAAACCAGAGGAAGAGAGTGACAACTTATCTCTACAGGTTAGAAGATATGAAAATATTCTAGATGTCAGGAGAGAGATGAGAATGAACATGGCAAGACAAACACATGCTTAGAGGTCCAGGGAAAATTCCACATGTGGAAAAGGTCCTTTTATAGGAAATTATTCCTATTTCATTGAAAAGAAGAGAAAACAGGTGAAAACAGTTGTTTGGCTGGTCTATCAGGACAACCATGGCTGCTCACAAACATAAAGAACTTAATGAGCTGAAAAAGAAAAAAAAAAATTTCTTCTACTCATTACTGAGGATAGAAAGAGTATTCTGCACTAACAGACATATATTAGTATGGATTTTTTTTTTTTCCATTGGGTAGAATTCAACCATCTTCAATTAGGAATGGCAGCAATGTGCTGGAGTGTGTAGTGAAGGAAAAGAAATAACCATTTCCAGATGACTCAGCTAATTATTAAATGAATTCTATCCTTGAACATGAGGGATGGTATTCCAGTTGGGAAGATTTTATCTAGGCTGTTTCTTCCATCAGCAGAGAAAGTCCAGATGATTACTCATTTCAAGACTGCTTTTAAATTTAGAAAATGGAGCTACCTTGCTCCACGGACTATAGAGAAAGTCTATGGAGCAGTTTAGACCAGATGCCTGACTTACATTACTAAAATAAATATTATTCACAACATAAATACAGGATTATGTCTCTCTAGTCACTATGGAAGAATTTATTGGTGATGGTCCATTTTAGTAAATGTGCTATTTATCTACCTGAATTCCTAGAACTTGTGGGGAATCAGCTGACTCAGCCAGTTAAAGTACATAAACGAGCAACTGCCAAGGAGGGTGTGAAGGAGAAACAAATGAACACTCATTTAGCACAAAATCAAGATGTCAAGAATAAAATTAATCAAGGCACCAAGAAGCTTGAACAGAAATACTTTAGTTTTCTATATATGAATGGTAGAAGACTGGGTAATAAAAAAGAGAAATTGGAATTGAAATTGCTCTTTTATGATCTAGGTAGTATTACTGAGACCTGATGGAAAGATTTGCATGAGTAAAATGTTAAAATCACTGATATACTGGATTTAGGCAAGATCTAGTGAAAAAAAACAAGTAACAAAGTCACTTTATTTCAAAAAAAGGGGTTTTACCTGCACCTGTGTTCTCTGTTAACTCAGAAGAAAAATATTTTGCATGTTCATAGATTCATGCTCTAACAAACAAATCAACAAAAAACTTAGACAAGGCACTAGCTAGTGTTGTTAACAGACCAACAACTTAGTCTAGGAAAGAATGGCTGATTTCTGCTGCAGAGATGGCAAAACTGCATTACAGAGTGTGACTTCTACTTGAAAGGCACAGTTGTAAGTCTCATGATCCTTATGATTTCCAAAAATTATTGAAGAAAAAATGTAATAAAATTAATGTTTCATTCTAAATGTTCTATCCTTGTTGCAGTTACCTCAAACTACCAAGGAATTCTAAAAACACAACACACCCCACTCCAGATGCTCCTTTTTTGAGACCTTACAGCAGCCTCCCAGCACCTAAAATTGGCCTACAAAAAACACAGGAGAAGGACATTTGACAAGGGCATGTAGTGCTAGGGCAAGGGGGAATGTCTTTGAACTAGGGGAAGGTAGGCTTAGATGAAATATTAGGAAAAAATTCTTCACTGCAAGAGTGGTGAGGTATTGGAACAGGCTGCCCAGAGAAGTTGTGGATACCCCATCCCTGAAAGTGTTCAAGGCCGTGTTGGATGGGGTTTTGAGCAAACTGGTCTAGTGGAATGTGATCACACCTATGGCAGGTGGTATTGAAACGAAATGATATTTAAGGTCCCCTTCAACTCAAACCATTTTATGAGTCTATGACTTAGTCTTGTTTACCTGGCAGAGATATAATTAAGTCCAAACAAGTATGATATGTATTGTCAGCAAATTTGTGGATGACATCAAACTGAGGGGAGTAATCAACATGTTGGAGAACATGACTATCATTCAGAAGGATTTCTACAGGTTGGAAGAATGGAAATGTCCATTCATTTTACGAGAGTCAGGGAAATGAAAAACAACAGTCACAGACATGCATGTGCAATGGCAGAACCCTCTGTGCTGGTACAGACAGACTGGCTTGGTAGCACCTCTGCTGAATAGGATTTGTAAATCCTGATGGACTGGAGACTAAGCTTTCGTTAGTAGATATTTATTATTTCACTTGACTGTTTTACTATAGCACTCTCAAGGACTCGAGTCAAGTATAGAACCCCAGGTTAATGTTAGAATATGGCATCTTCACCTTCAAAATTAAAGTTCAAACATTCAATGTCACAAAGTAAAGAAATATATACATATATTTCACTTAGAAATTAGGTAAATTTAATGAGTTCAGTAAAAAACATCAATGGAAATTGGCACAGAATTTTAAAAGCCAGTTTTTAGGATAAGAACATGTTCAACTATTTTTCTTTTCTGGTCTGAAGTACATTGTCAAAATGACATACTGCTAAGATTTAGAAAACCTTCTGCCTTGAATGAAGAAAAAATGGCTTCCCTCTCAACTGCAAGACTAGTATGAAACAAGTCCAAAAAAAAGAATGCAAAACTTTCCAGGTGACCTATGTTTTGGAGATTAAAATTAAACTAAGGAAAGGCAAGGACAAAAGTTTAGTGTTGTGTTGTGTAACTGTAATCCACAGATCATTCTCAGAGGAGAATTAACCTTTTTTTGTTTTTAAGTCTTGTAAAAGGAATTCAACAAAGCATCAGTAAGCTGTCAAATAAAAATACTAAATACACAATTTATCCTTTTTTATCGATGTTTATCTATGTGGGGCTTTGTTTTTGTTTTCATTTGCTTTTTTTTTCCTTAGGGAGTGATCCTATACTAATACGATGCATGCTTTGTAACAGTGGGAGGCTAGGTAAGAAATGAAATGGCAATGATTGAACTTGGACAAAAATAAAGGCAGAAGGCAAAAAAGAGAGATACTCTGAAAGATTTTGGAAGTAGCTTCTTGCATAGCTGGAACAATGCATATGATGGAAATTACTGGTTTGAACCGGATTGCTTTCCTTTTTCTAAGTTGGACAGATTTTATTTATTACTATTTAGTTATTTGTAGTGCAATGCTTCTTTCATCGTGATTTCTGAATCTTGACTGCAAAATTCATGCATTTTTATAAAAACTAATTTAATTTGTAACAGAAAAAGATTTTTTTAACTAGTTTATTTATTATTTTTATTTTTTCGTGTGTTTCTTTCTTTAGTTTCAGTGATTTAAAGACACCTTAGGTATTCTATAGCATGCAATTTGCTGAATCTACTAATTATACTAAGGTTTCTTTAATATCAAAACTTTATTAGCTTTATTTATAGGTCTGAAGTTTCCATAATATTATTTCATTATGCTACAGAAAAAGCAAAATACCATCTTATTCTAGACAGTCCTCACAAAAATGGTGAGAAATGGAAAAAAAAGATTAGAATACCTTCAGAGCTGCAAAAGGTTACTGAAATGCTTGACTCCATAGCCGCATGTGTTCTGCCATCTGAGTTAAACAGTACCAGAGAGTAACAGTAATTGTCAGTTGACCTTTTGATTAGACCTAGTCCTATTAAATGTTACGAGAGTAATCAATTGGTACAAAACAATGAGCAAAACAAGCAAAACAAAATTATTTCATTAAATGACCTTTTTTTTTTAACAGTATTAGCTCAAGAAAGGTGTTTTTTGTGTTTAGCTTGGTTGTGACTGAAAACAAAAACAGAATAATTCCCTCTGAGGGTATCCAACTCAATAGGGTCTATCAAATGCCGAGGTTAAGTACAGAACAGGAGACCATAGAACTGAATGCAGGTCAGGACATAAGGACACCTTGCGTATGGATGCTTTGTCTTACAGAACTAGCTGTGGAGCGGACTGTGCACTGTGATGCAGATACTGATATCCCTTATGGACAATGTAGGGGTTTCCAGTCAAGAGGCTTTAACTCTTGCAAAACTCTCTTTTATTATGGAAAAAAATGCTTACTTAACATCCATATGGGCCAGCACCCACTTCATTTGGTTATTTTCTTAGCTATTTTTCTTACAGGATATTCAATTGCATAGTAATGAATTTTTATTCTGACCTGAGGCTACCTATTTTTATTGCAGGGTATTCCATTCACTTTCTCCAAAACAGGTACAACTATTCAGTTTTGCTTCACAGTCCCCTAACTCTGAAGCAGAATTGCTCACCTTTTAAAACAAAAGTCTTTCCCCTCCAGGTACAATAACAAAATAAATTGATGGTACAGCATATACAAACTTATTTCAGCCTTCAGAGAATTGCTTACTGCCTTTCATACTAAGACACATATAAACACGGTAATTCACTCTGATTTTATGAATTGCCTCCTGACTATCATTGGGGAGTGATGGCTAGGCAGTGCTAAATGAAAGCATCTAAAGCAGGTTGAGAATGACTGCAGTGTGCCTCTAAAGATCGATGAGTTGGCAGGTACTGTTATAAATTACCATCGGGTGCCATTCACAGACGATAAGAGCTTCATCGTGCATGACAGCCATTGATCTGATTCAGAACTAAGATGCAACCTTTGATGACACTCCTTGAGGATAAAAGGTTATGCTTCACATTTAGTTATGAATAATAAGGTCATGTTTTAATTAAAGTAGTATCTCAGTGGAATATTAGGGCAGTGAAACTGTACAAATTAGTATGACTTGTATAGCAATTGTTGCTGGAAAACAGCCTAGTGCTGAAGATAATAACAGAGAATAATAATGAAATTACATTAATGAGGCAAATAGCCCATGTTATTAGAAGGAGCTTAACTAGTCAGACCCAAAATTAGAAGAAACAATAGCTTTTGAGTTTATGTTTGACACTAAAGCAGGCAGAACAAGAAAATTTACATTAAGGTAAGAAATACTTAAACTATACACCTATGTTTTGGTTATAGTAATTTCAATACACTTCAATTTAAAAATATTTTTTACAAAACCTAATATTCAAGCTAAAACCAAGGTTGGGATTGCCTGTTCATAGAGATTTTTGAGTCTTCTTTTCTGGGAAAATCAAAGGACTGTTCACAATTTTCTTTTTTTGGCACAGTTGAAACAACATTCCTGACCAAGGTTTCTGAAAATAAAACTGGCCATATAATGAACATGTATCTAGAAAAGCTATTAAACTAAGCAAATATTATTCATATGCAGCAAATATTATTTGTAAATATTTGTGAAAATTCTATAATATAAAATATAATTGATAAACATACGTGCTGCTGATCCAGCAAAATACTAAGGCTTGTGTTTAAGTAAATTATTTAACCAATACCAATCTTAGAAAGTGAATTAAGTGATGTAGGGTGGGCTACAGATATTGTGCAGCCTACTCAATTGTAAATGAATAGCACATATTCTACTCACACTCCAAAAGACAATTTCACTCACTCAAGATCATATAGCAAGTGTTGTACAAGTTCAGTCATGAAGTTTTAACAATAAAGTATCAATGTTACCTTGTGCATTCTGTCAGCATGGCAAACTTTATTTATTTATTTATTTATTTTGACATACTGCAAAGCATGTACAACTAAGTCTTTCTTCACACCCACAGTTGTTGCAGCTTATGGTCCTCAATCCAATATAAATGTTCACTTTGCAATTACTCTGCTGTCAAATGATAAGTGAAATATAGAATATATACGCAGTAAGTACTTAATAGCTTTAAAAATATACTTTCTATCATAGTGTCACCAGTTGCTTGTCAAAATTCGTACATTTTAAAATGTTTAGTGCTCAAAGTAGCAGAACACATCCAGATAAGAAACCAGGGAGAGTGACTCTGCAGGAGACCAGCTATGCAAATGCCTTGAAAACATAAATTGCTCTGAGAAGGCTGAAAACACAAAATCAGATTGGGAGGTCAAGAGATTATGGAAACGAGCTGTCCGCCTCCCATGGTGCCCAACAGATTTTCATTTCTTGCTGTTCCTAATATAACTGACCAGCCATAAAGCAAAACTCACTTACTATAGACACAGCAATGCTTGTGAGGCTCTTAGTAAGTCTGGGCACTTAGAGAAATGCAAAACCTCAAGGCAACTACAGGACCAGACAAGTTCCTTTGAACTCTCTTTAATTAAACCAAACTGGGCTTGAAGCTGTTATGAATTTGTTTACAGATGTTTTACAGTCATAGTTTACAGCTTTGCAAGGCAGATATAGAGCTTTCTCATTCTGACAAGAAATAAGTGACATTCCATATGAAAAATGTAAATATACTGAATATTTATTTTGCTTGTGTTCTATATTGTTACTGATATCAGACTATAGCTAAAATTCCTAAATTAATGCAAAGCATGGGAAGAGAATCTTCTTCAGAAGATTCTGTTCCCAGAATCATTACCTAAGCTTTTATATCATTATTTGTTTCCAACAATTTTTATGCAAACTTAAGAACACTATTTAGCATAATGTGGTTCTGATTTTTCTTGCTTCCAGTTTTAGTGAGGAAATGCACATTTCCTGCTTAAAGAAAAATAAAAATAGAATTTAGCATGATTCAAGACATATCCTGAGGACTGAGAATCATAATCTATAGACTTCTGCACTATGAGGAACACAGAGTAACCTTACTTTTAGAGCAAAGGGGTTTTTTTCCAAAATCTTACTAGAAAGTAGTACCTTCCAGATTAGAAAAACTATTCAAGGTAATCGTGGGTGTACACAGGGATTTGGTAGAAGAATAAAACAGTGACAGCTGAGATAGATACACATACATATGTTGACATAATGCAAACAGCTAATAGGTAGCTATCCCATTTACTGCTCTTGGGTAGGAAAATAAAATTGCACCAAAGAGACTAGTTAGTAATAAAATTCTGTTTTCTGGCAATACTCCCATTACAAAAGCTTAGTATTTCTGCTTTTTTTTTTTCCTTTTATTTTTTTATTAAATAGATTTGCCTGTTTCATACTGGTCTGTCCTTTTTTGTGCAAAAGTATGAATCAAAACAAGAATTGTGGTCAATATTCTTCAAATAAAATCAATAAGAATTACATTAATAGTTTTAAGGGAGGAGATCATGATCAATACCTGGATGACATTTGAACTATCAATTTGGCTTTGAAAAATGCTCAGAAATTTCAATTTCTAACTCAACATAAATGTATTGCATTCAGTGGGGCACAACAGCATCCTACCAGTAAAGGTTCTTAAGAAGACAAACTATCACAAAAATGAAGATCAAAAAAAAGTCACATGCAGTAGTTCACCTGTCAGCTACAAACTCACAGCTTCTGAAATGATAGAGATTTATCTGACAAACAACCTGGATTTGATTCCCAAATACTTCATGACAGAAGCTCAAACAGCCATTTTTCAGCAATCCAACAAAACATATAAGGAGGAAATAGCAACAGATTTCTATGCTCTTGAAAACACTTACATAGTGTGTGGAAAAGTAACAGATACCTGACTAGAAAACAAAAAGAAATAAAGTTGTATAGTAAAACAAAAGCCAGACATGAAAAGGAAAAGCCTAATAGCATATGCGTTTTCACCTGCAGGCAAAGGAAACTTGATTACGAATTTCCAGGTGCAACAGCACAGTCCCAGTAAATGCCAATATTAACACAAATTTCCTGAGAGCAAAAAGGTTTCTGAAGGTATGGAATATTGTTTGAAGCTCTTCTTGGTTACATCTCAGTAGAAGAACATGTGTAGAAACATACTGAAGATCAAAAGTCTAAGTAATTATCTGCTTTATTAATTAATTCTAAAATTATATTTTACCAGTGTCCCTAAGGTATGCGTTTCAAGGATGTATTACCAATATTGTAATACGTTCATTTCAGTGCGAATAGTATTTACCCTTTGGTGATTGATTAATTATTACCACATCAAGAAGTCTCTGTCTTCCTTCATCCTTTTGGCAAAAACACTATTCCATTTTTTTTTCTTTATTTAGGCACTTATCCTTCAAAGAGTTGAGACAGAGTGTGATCTCAATACATTTATTATGAGAAAAATTGACTTTTTGAAGTACAAAATTGACCAGTGGGATTTGGTAAGAAATATAAAAAGGAATTACAAATCACATCAATGATAATATTTAAAAGCTTCCCTAGTTTTACTTACGTATTCACCTTTATGCTAGAGTTTAAACTAATGCTATGTTAAAGCTTCTTTGAAATCTAAGAAGAATGTTATAGACTGAAGATTGCAGTCTCCTAAGTTTGTTAAAATGTATTAAAATTAACACTAGCCTTTCATTTCTGCTCCATTTCCCTTTTGGGTTACATACATTTTTCCTTAGTGTAAAGTACACAAGATCCATTGTATTGACAGTCATATACATTTGGTATGTTAATTAGGAAACCACCTGATCAGTGGATGAGCCAATAAATATTCTTTTATTCCACACATTAGAAGTCTTCTCAAAATGTGTATTTTACAGATTTATGTTAAAACCCAAAATTATTTAAAAATTGTTTTAAAATCTTAAGGACAGTTATTAGGGGATGAGGGAGGGAGGCTTGGGTTTTTTGGATGTTTTTTTCTCACTGACACCCAGTTACTGATTTCAATATTCTGGGTTTATGACTACCAAGACTCTGCTAAGTGATTAGGACCATATCCAGCAAAGCACTTAATATTTAGTTTTGAAATGTAAAAGGATATCCACTGATCTCACTAAGCTACAGGAACCAATCTAATAGAATCCAGTTGAAAAAAACTAGCACATTTTACTTCCCTTCATTCATCTTATTAGAAAAGAGAGCAAATTATCCCCCGAAAAATATTGAATTGCACATAAGCTTACACCGGCCCCCCCCCCGATGCAAATAACTGCATACAGACAAGATACCATTTATGAAACCAAATGAAGCTAAGCAGGCAATAAGTGAGAATCTGAAACTATTCAAAGATGCATTTCTAAATCAATTTCCAAAACATAATTTATTGAGTTTTCATTGTTTTAGACAGAAATATTCTTTTTAACAACTCACAGATCATTGCGATTTTATTAAATACAAATAATAATTATTTATGTATTTTTGTGACTCTTGAAGACACACTGCAACATTGCAGCTGAATAACTAAAGGACTGTATAATTATTTTACCAAAACTATTTGTCAGTGTCAGATTTGTGCCATGATATTGCACCATCAGGACTCAGTTATGTCTCTTATTTCTATCATATCACAATGAAACATTACAAAACCAAGCACAGTTTTAAAATTACAGTGACTTGTGGTGTCCCTCAGGGGTCTGTACTGGCACAAGTACAGTTTAATGTCTTCATCAATGACGTAGACAGCAAGATTGATTGCACCCTCTGCAAGTTTGTGGAATGACACCAAGCTGTGTGGCACAGCTGACATGCCCAAGGGATAGAATTTCATCCAGAAGGACTTGGACAAGCTTGAGAAGCAGGTCCATCGGAAATCCATGAGGTTCAACAAGGCCGAGTGCAAGGTGTGATACTTGGGTAGGGGCAATTCCAAGCAGAAATACAGGCTGGGCATTGAATGGTTTGAGAGCAGCTCTGCAGAGAAAGACTTGGGGGTGTTGGTGGATGAAAAGTAGGACATGACCCAGCAATGTGCACTTGCAGCCAAGAAAACATACTGTATCCTGGGCTGCATCTAAAGTAGTGTGGCCAGCAGGGCAAGGGACGGGATTTTGCCCCTCTGCTCTGCTCTGGTGAGACCCCACCTGCAGTGTTGTGTCCAGATCTGGGGTCCTCAACACAAGAAAGGTGTGTGCCTGTTGGATCAGGTCTAGACGAGGGCCACAAAGATGATCACAGAGCTGGAGTACCTCTCTTATGAAGACAGGCTGAGAGACCTGGGGTAGTTCAGCCTTGGGAAAAGAAGGCTCTGGGGAAACCTCATTGCAGTCTTTCAGTGCTAGAAGGGGCTTATGAGAAAGAAAGAAGGGGACAGACTTTTTTGTAGGGACTGTTGTGATAGGACAAGAGATAATGTTTCTAAACTAAAAGAAGATAGATTCATACCACAAGTAAGGAAGAAATTTTTTACAGTGAAACACTGGCACAGGTTGCCCAGAATGGTGGCAGATGCCCAATCCTGGAAACATTCAAGGACAGGTTGAATGGGGCTTTGTGCAACTCAATCATGATGATGTCCCTGGGGTCACCTGTCATTGCAGGGGGTTGTACCAGTTCATATTTAAAGTCCCTTCCAAACCAAACCATTCTATGATCCTATGATTTTATTCTTGCTGCTTCAACTCCATGTAATTGATTGTTATTCCTCTTTTTTTTTTTTTTTTTGGGGGGGGGGGGGAGGGTAGGCAAAGTAACAGGTCCCTTTTCTTTGCACCAACCATTTTTTCTCAGTCATGGATGCAGACACACTTAATGAAGGTTCCACCTATGAAGGCAGAAGTGATGACAATTGCTTGGCTAGTAGGTTCCACTATGCTAATTGTAGAAGTTGGTCAACCATATTCTGGTCTGAGCCTAGTCCTAGAAGAGGCAAGGAGATACCCCAAAGAAAACTTACTTGGGATTGAGATAAATGTAAGTAATTCTAACCACAAATGTGGAAGTCCCAAGAGTAGATCACGAGCCTTCAGTGCTCATATCTGGGTTGCAGGTGGAAATAGTGCTGCTCTGAATCATTTATAGTGAACAAGTCATAAACTGCAAATCCAGGAATATGTGAGGAATGCATTTCTCCATTATCCTCAGGCACTGTCTCTATAATTTTACATATACTGCTTGTTATGATGATATTGATTACTAAGTCAACAGAAGCGCTCACAAGGGAGTGCAGATCTCTTTACTACTGCTCTGTAATATTAAAACATCATTACTGAGGCACCAACTTTTTGTTCTGCTGTAATTTTATTCTCTGATGGTTGCCCGCCTGAGCTGAAATTTGAAACTGTCAGCCACAGACTTGTAGAAGTGATTTGACTTCACTTATAAGGAAAGTGAAATTAAATATTCATCCCTGGACTTTTTCAGGTTCAAACTGACTGAAGTTCCTCAAGGCAAAATGTACTTAAGTCACAGAAGATTTTTTTTTTTAGTTTTAAAAATTCAGGATGTCTATTTTTCAGGGCTGGACAGTCAAATAATCATTTATCTGGAACTTCTGTACACAGATATTCTTTTCCCAGCTTTGTAGAATGGTTTAATTATTATGGCTAGGTAAGCTACTTCCTAACATGGATTAGTTTTAGTACACTGAACATCCAGACTAAAATCTTCAACATGTAGCTGTTCAGATCAAATAACAATAAGTGGTGGAAGAGCTTAAGTTTGGACCATCTGAACTTTTTTACATTGGTGACCATTTCTGCAGGTAGCAGCCTTTGAAATTAAGGTAAGCAATTACAGTAATGACAAAAGTCTAGTTAAATCTTTAAATGGATGTAATGACTTGAGACTTAGCTTTCAATTTACAGATTCACTTCAGGGTTTACCCACGCTGGAACCAAAACAGTCTGAGCAAATAAAGATAAAATACTATAGTTCCCCCTAGACCAGAGTTCCTCTCAATACCAAAAGTGATAAAATTCACCAATCCAGAACATAGAAGCAAAAGATTCCTCCTCACAAGGGAAATTCTTTTTTTGGGCAGACAAATTAATTGAAAATGGCCTACAAACTTGAAAATTGGTTCCTTTACAGAGCTCAATTGAAAAAACCCCACTATTTTAATTAGAATTTTCTTGTTTTATTCTCATTGTTCTCACTCCAACACTGGGAATATAGCATGGAATTTGGTCATTTTAAATGCCACATTAATACATTCTACTCAGATATACATTACATTTCAGGAGTGTTCCAAAGCCATATATACTCACACAGTAAAGAGGTGAACCAGATACTGCAGGAACCAATACAGGCAAAGCCACCAAGAGACCTTGTAAACTCTTAATTTCCACACAGACTCATGCTACCCAGGCAACAGAACAGAGGGGAAGCATAAGGATTTGGGAAAACATTTAGTTTGTGGCTGTTCTCCCGTGACTGCTGTCAAAGGGTGCTGAGAAATACATGACAATATTTAATATTTTCCCTCCTTTAACTACTATCATCATTTAGTCAAAGTAATAATAAGCAAATACAAGTTTTATAGAATCACAAAATCTTAAAAAAATATATGTGATACCAGAAGAAAGTATATATACTTATATATTCATATCTTTTGCTAAAAATTACAACCATCTCAGATACCAAACTCTCTATGTGTAGAAGGGCTTTCCCTTTTAAAATTCATTAATACAGTGTTTCTTTCTCTCTGTGTAAGATGACTTTGTGATAAAGACACTTCTGGACATATTTTGCAGGGTTCCTCCTTGCTTTAATACAGATGATGTATTAAAGGTTGAGGTGAAGTAGAAGTGGAAATCTAGTTTTGGAAAAATAAGCAAAATACATGGCAATTATTCAAGGATAAGGCCAATACTGAAATGAGAACCACTGCCTATAATGCACAGTTGGTGCCGCCAGTTAGTACTGGCCCCCTTAACGCTGCAGTGAAACTCCAACTTTCAATTTAATTAAAAAAAAAAAAAAAAAAGTCAAGTACGCACCAGCAAACACCCAGAGTCAAGCACAAATTCTAACGCTTGTTTTGGAACTTCTGACTTAGGCTGAGAGAGATTTATTCTAGTAATAAAATGTGGGTTTCAGTTTCTCCTGGTTGTTCAAGACTAAGAAAAGCATTGAAACCTAGTCTAGGAGTCTTTGGGTCAACTTTTCTTATACAAAGGAATTTTACTTCATTTTTTAATGAAGGATTCAGTATGATTATGTGGCATTTAATTTGCAGGTAGAAGTTCAACGCAATGAGACAGCATAATCAGCATGACTTTTCTTCTAGATTGCATTCCCATTTTTACAGGAATTTCCAACTTCTATTAAATTAATATTCTGCTTTGTCTTTGATCCATGCTGTACACACAAGCTCTGCTTTTCTAAGATCTTAAAATTTCAGATAGGCTCTTGTGTTTAAATCTATGACACTCATGCTTATCTTCTTTGTATGATGTAAGAGTATGTCTCTCCCTAGGTTTCTCATCTATATGAAAGACAGTCTTGGCCTCACGTTTTTCCTCCCAGTACTGTGCAGGAAAATTACTTCTAGATTAAATTTGGTTTCTCTCTAAGCAGGTGTCAGAACCAAATTATGAAAGGACCAACTCAAATGACTAATTTCAGAAAACATGTTTTATTTCTGCTTTTTTTTGATGAACAGCACTGCTAGAAATATTTAATTATTGTTTAATTATGTTTACTAGAAGTGCATACAAAAGCTATAATATTCCAGGAATGAATTCTGGGAAAGAAACTTTAGTCAATGCTGTCAAGGCAGAGCATGCAATACTTAAACTTACCTGTCATTAGAGATACTTCCCCCCACCCCCAACCCACCAATTAATTTATGTGCATAAAAAGAACAAAGAAATTGCTTACTGTTCCTCATGGATCACAATTCCTACTTAAAATAAAGGGAAACTATTTGAAGAGGATGCAAGTATCATTAATGTGATTGAATTCTTTATCCCTTGATATCATGAACTGTCCCTGAATAATGGCTTAGGCTTTGTCCCTAAATCATTAGCACATTCTCTTAAACTGTACATGTACCTGAAACCCCAACAAGTTTTCATGTCCAATGTGAAATAATAAAAACAGCAACATCTAGCTATCAAATGTCTATTTCACATGCCAAAGAAATTAATTCTCTCATTCTGAGGCTAAGCCTAAAACATCTCAAGATAGGTATTTGGAAATAAGAGTACTTGTTTATCATGCCACTACTTATAATTTGCCTCCAGTTGATTCAGAGAGATTCAGCTCAGGATTGTATTTTACCATGCATTTTTCAATGTATGGAATCATCTTCTATTTTCAATCCTTTAGAAGCCCCTGAAATGACACTATGTTCAAAGGCAGTGGTGAAAAAAGACAGTATTTAAGTATTATAAAGACAATTATCAACGTTTTACATACCTTTATCATATCCGTATCATATCTACAACAAACCTAAATTAAATTTTGAAGGTTTTGAAAAGTCCTTTACAAAAAACAGGAATAAAAGAGGGGATCATTTTTCTTTGAGATTTTTATCAACAGAATGGTGGTATTTTGTATCTTGGTATAATTCATGCTCAGAATAAATTGAGAAATACTTCTCCTATGAGGGAAAATTAAAACATGTTGCTGCTGTTTTACAGATCTGTAAATTGAAAAAGAAATTCATGAACATATGGATTCTCTGCTTTCTCAGATGTGCTACAAAACTCTTATTAGTTTAAAGTGATAATTTACAACTTAGAGAGAAACATCTCGCTTAACTTTAGAACTCTTCAAAGTTACACATGTAAGTGAGAAATAGTCATGACAGTGTCCTTTACAATCAGTGTGAGGTATCAGAGTACAGAGGTGTTTTAAGTAGTTATCTAACAGATTTGAAGACTTATGGTGCATAATTCCTTTAATTTTATAGAAATATGGTTAAGTATGTCTTCTTCCATGGCTGACATTTATATTTAAGAAACCTACCTTAGTATAGATCAATCTATCCCAGGGTGTAAAAAACACTGAGCCTGATATGTAATGATTTTTTCTGAAATACTAAATAGAAAACTAATGTCAAAGAAGTGGAATTTCCTTTGCTTGTACAAAAATGTCACTGTTTTACCTTAAGAAAAAGAACACCACTGAAATCACTTAAGCTATTGAAACCAGTATTATGGTTTTTAAAAAAGGACTAAAAGGACTAAACAAAGTTTTTATTAAATGGTATGAACTCATCTACACAGATGAGTGTTTCATGAAAACTCACAGATGCCTTGTACTAAATTCTTAATTCAGAATCATACTGACTGTTTGATACAAGAACTGCTTGCTTTACAGTTTTTTTTTAATTACTTCTTTTTAGAATTACAATAAATAATGTATTAATTCAAATGAATACTTGGTAAAAAAAAAAAAAGTACCTGACTGTCGTGGGTTTACCCAGGAAGGGTCAGTCTTTTAAGTGACTTATGGTGCAGGAAGTAGTGCACCTTGCTTCTTGGGAAACAGAGCCAGTGACCAGCTAGTTTTAAGTATTAATGGGTGTATAATCCAATTAAAAGTTGTTCTGCCTCCAGGGAAAAAACCATATTTAAGAGAGATACACCTGAAAAAAACCCCTCTTTTCCTGTCTTGTTGCTGCCAGAGAAGCAAGTCCTGTGCTTCTCTCTCTGGTAAGGCTGGGCCCTTGCCCTTTCCCCCCCCTCCCCTCCT